>FXXK01002192.1:0-42230 GCA_900184695.1 Betula pendula
GACAGCACCGAGTCACACCTGTTACACCTCCCCTAACTTAGCAGCATTGTTGATTTGCATCTGAACTGACATTCCAGCTCTGTCATCTTATTACCAGGTTTTGCGGACAGGCTACTTGCCCAACTAGATCAGCCATCTCCCGCGCCACACTCAACCAAGCTCTGGGAAAGACCCCTTATTTTTTTGTCCACCTGGATCAGCCATCTCCCCCGTCACAATACCAGCTTAATGTCACCATCATTACATTTCAACAGAGTCATGCAATTGTATTGTAATAGGAGCAGTTCATAACACATGCATTATGAATATAAAGCAATACTGAGATATAAAGAGCAGCGGCAGCACCAGAAAGTAAACATCCATATCTTACCCTTTTCCCCCGCCAGAATAATAGTGATCCACCACTGCCTAGCAATATGATACAAAATAACATACATCAATGACCCAAATCAATAACAATTGGTTAAGTCCTTCTAGGATCCTTGACTCCTTAGCCTTTATTATTATGTATTATCATCACTTCATTTTCATTACTCGATTTTATTATACGTTATATCATATATATTTTCAAGTCATATTTTTGAGTATTCCTCACCATATTGTCATAAATTTAATAAAGCTTAACTTTATGAAAGTCCCCAATAAGTGGGACATGTCATAAGGATCACCGTTTGACAATAATAGTAATCATCCATATTGCACTCGATAACCCACCGAAGTAAAAGCATAATTCGAGAATAAGTATCAATAGTAAAACAAACAAGAGTTAAATACATACATAAATATCCCACCATGAAGTAAGGGCTTATTATGATTAGTATATACAGAAATATTGAATAGAATCTCTTATAGCCAATTTTCACTCAACTCATGTTTAATACCATTCGAAGGGCAGGGCACCATGACGTTTAGACATGAGATTGGAGTGTTGATGAGAATAGCAAAATGTCATATTTTTTTCTCTCTAATGTTTAGTTTTTATATTATTTGGTGCCAAATTACTCATTATTCTCTTTTATTTTGATTTAGGATGCAATTGGAGGCATTAAATGCAAACCAAAGCTAATTGGGCGATTCCTGGACAGATTTCGATATAAATTAGATCTAGCATACTCTCTCATCCGACGCAATATTGAGATATTCAAGATGCTATAGAACACAAGAAATAGATCTACAACTTTCATGTTTTGCGTTTTGAGAGATAATGGCTGCATCAAGGTCGAAATCGGGCTGGAAGTTGCAGCACCTGGCACTGTTGATGTTCTAGAACATTCCTTAGCATGCTATTCCTAATATGCAGAAACCAGCAGATTTGATGCACGAAAATTACAGCTGGAAACATCACTTTCCTAGTTATATTAGGACTCTATTTTATTTCTAATATTTTCTTTTATTAATCAGATTTGGATATTGTTAATTTAGGATAACAGTTAGAATATCTTTAGAGGATCTTGTAGGCTTCTAATTAGGAGTATAACGTGTATAAAAAGGAGAGGGAATCAGAAAACTATTAGAAGACTCTTTTTCTCCCCTCTTCTCTAACGGATCCTTCGAGTTTTTATTATGGCTCTACGTAGCTAAACTTTTATCATTGGTTGAAGGAAAACGGAAGCCTCGGAATCAATAAAACTGTGAGATCTAAATTATTTATAGTATTCAATTTATGCTTTGAGTATCGGATATTCTTCTATGCCTATTTTCAATGATTGTCTCGTTTAATTACTAGGAGATCTACTAGGTTTATTATTCGTTGCAATCTGCTGCTGAGAATAAATCATCGATATAGATTAATGAATTCCCTCATAATTTGCGAGCAACTCAGATTTAATGATTATACTGCGTCAGAAATTATTAGATACTGAGGAAGAGATGCTCGATTAAATTAAATACAACCGCTTGTGCTTGTGTTGTTTAACTTCATCGATCTCTCTAATTCTTAAGGTGGCTACTAAATTAGACCTTCTGCGCTTGTCTTGGGTTGTTTAGTAGTTAAGGTTAATTAGATCGCTTGTTTCTAATTAACTACGACTAAGGAGAGATAGGATAATAATTCAACGGTGAATATTCAAAGTATAAGAATTACATATGCTTGCATCAATGATCAGTTGTAAAATTCCGATGGTGGATGTTGACTTCGACCAAGGTTTGTTCTCTTGATTGATTTTGATACTTTAAATTGAATTGTTCTTTAGTTCTTCTTAAAATTGTTTTCGTTTACTCAAAACCCCCCATTCTTGTTCACATAGCATAAAACTAGACTGAATACTCTCATGGGAACGATCCTTACTTGCACTACTACAGGTATTTTTAGGAGTATTAGTTTTTATTTTTGGTTGCCTGCGACAGCACACCAGTGTTATCCACTAATAAGATTAAAATAACAATCAACAAACATATATATATAGGTTGATTTTACAAGTCCTTTTAAACCTTTTCCATTTTTAATTCTTTTGAGCACTTTAAGATCCTTGAACTCAACCAATAATCAAACATACTTCAAACACATATTAGATACATCAAGTATATGTTAGATAAATCATACAGCAAAGAACACAAGCAAAACAGATTTAGTACAAAAAATCCACAAAATACTCAATAGAGGCGAATGGGTGTAAGATGAGTTCTTGGTGTTTTTTCATGTTCCAAAGCCCAAAGATCAATGGAAAAATGATACAAAATAGTTTTAGAACCCTCCTAAGTGATCTTACATAGCCCATGCAAATAGGTTGTGAAAAACCACAAAAGTTCCCACAACACCCTCTATTGAGCCGGTTTTGAAGCTAGTTGAGGAGGATGAAGCTTTCATACCTCAAATGGACTCCAAAATGACTTCTAAAGGTTGGGTTAGCTGCTGGACACCTCAAGCAAGGTTGTGTATAAGTTCTGGACAGTTTGGAGAAGATTTGCTCAAAAACCCCCTAGGTGTCGTGAGAGGGTGTGAGTGAGATGAATGAAGAGATTTTTCTGTTTTGGGTGGCAAGGATGAGTGATTTCGGTGCTGGGGGCTCTTCTCACATTTATAGGAGAAGCCAAGGCTTCTAGATGGCCAGCACACACGTCCAAACCAGCCTTGCTTCATTGGAAAGCAACCTTTCCTTGCAAGTTACCAAAATGCCCTCAAAAGTCAAGATCTTTTTATGACTTTTTGGCTTTTTGTGCTTTCTTTCAGCACTTCTCCAACTGCCAAGTGTCAACACCCTAGGCTTCCAAATCAGTGATGAGTAGGCCTACTTAGGAAATTTAGCAGTTTAAAGCTAAATTCGACAGTTGGAGGTTTTAAGGCTCGGGTTTTAGGCCAAAAGTTAACTGTCTCGGAATTGAATTCCGATTTCACCAAACCGAAGTAAAAACCATTTATATACTAAATAGAGTCCATTTATGATATAAAATCAAAATGGTGAAACTCTATTTTAGAAATAAGGCTCGGGTCAAAAGTGCCACGTAAGCGATGAATAATCATCTTTATGCCTAAAAAGGTCAACAATTTGACTTTTATCAAAAATCTACTATGTCGTAGAGGGTTTCGATACAAGCATAACGGGCTTCAGTTTGAGTAAAACTGAGTTCGTTTGACCAAGTTTTTTGATACTTACAAGATTGGTTCGTCAGAAAACGATCCTTTTCTAAAGAGATTCTAAAGGGTTTTGACTAGAAATCTCTTAAACTTCCATGAACGTCTCTAAAACCATTATCATAGCTAAATGATAATGTTTCCACAACATATATCATTTAGTTTTAATAATATGCTTAAGAGATTAAAAATTCCTCGGGCGTCACATCTGAAGTGTCGCCTCCATAGTCTGATATGCAGCCTCTTTCTCTGTGCAAATCTGTCTTGCCACTGATAGACTTGGTCAAATTTGTGCTTGCAGCAGCTCATACTCAGACTGTGAAATGGGGGCTCTGTCCCCCTAAAGGAGCTGATGGCTCGCCCTGAGCCATCTCATCAGCTGCATCTGCATATCTTCATCTTGTGCAGGAGCGGGTGCTCTGGGTCTCATGTGAGGAGAACTCCTGTTCCAATCTCCTTCGGTGTACAGCTGGAAGTTGTTGGATACAACGTGTCTTTCTCAGTCTCAAATCCCTTGGTGACAAGAAGCTTGATGATCAGGTACGGGAAGGCAGCTTGGATTTGTCAGTGATGATCCGCTTATCCACATACGTCTCCCAGCACTTATAGATTTGACTCAAATAAGCTGCGGTGCTGAGAACCAATGCTTCCTATAAAAGGCATACAGGGCTGCAAGGAAGGGGCCGGATCTCCTGAATCTTGTGTCCCAATGGACACACATTCCTCTTAAGAACTGTGTCTACCAACCACAGTCTTGAAGGCAACTTGGCCTTTCTAGTGCAGTTCCTCTTTCTATTCTCATAAACTCCATCACACATGTCGTGTATAATCATGTGGAAATCATACTCCGGTGCCTCAGTGTAGCGTGTAGAAGAATTCTTATGTGGGCACCCAAGTGCCTCAACTATATCATCTACAGTTACTTGGAATTCTTCTCCCTCAATATCAGAAAATAAAATACCAGGCTGATCCTTATCAATTTTCAAATTTTTGTAGAATAAACGGACAAACCTGGGGTGAAAGAAATGATACACCGGTTTAAGGAGTGGCTTGAGATGGCGCTCCCTGAATTGTTTCACTGCCCACTTGACATCTTCAATCTCCCTAAACCTCCCAACAATATCGAATTTGGTCTCAGGGTCTAGAGGAAACCGCTGCCAATCCGTAGTAAAGTAGGAAGATGGCTCTTGAGTGCGAGATGGAGAAATGGACGGCGATCGAGTGGAGTTTTGCGAGGAACTAGCCATGAAAAAGCCTCAGAGGAGTACACACAAACACCTGCTATGCACAACCCAATACAATACAAGAACAAAAAATTGGGCATTTTAATCGGATAGAATCATGAGAAATGGAATGGGTTTATGTTTAAATGTAAAAAGAATGAAAAAAATTGATCAAAAATAGAGAAAAGAGGGGAAATACCTAGTCTGGGCAAGAGGGGCGGCGCTGGGTTCGAGCGTAGGAGAGAATGAAATGAAAAAAATGAAAGGGCTAGGGTTTTATAAGCAGGTCACGTGACCTGCTGACCCGAAGGCGCTCGAGCGCCAGTTTTGGGCGCTCGAGCGTCAGACCCAACTGACGCATGACTCTTGCGCACGCAGCACGCGAGCGCTAGCCTACGGCTGACGCTTGATCCTAGGCCAGGGGTTCACGAGCGTCAGCGCGCAGCTGATGCTCGTGTCATGGGCGCTCGAGCACCACAAATGGGCGCTCGAGCGTCATGCCCCTGGTTCAACAAAAAATTTTCTAAGTTAAAACAAAAGAAAAATTTATACATGAAAAAATTTTATTTATTTACAATAAAAAAAGACAACTCAAAAAATTTTTTTTTACAAACAAAATATGAACAAGAACAAATGTACACAAGTACTAATCCAAGTAGATGGGATCTATCAAATCAATAGAATCCACATCTTCGATATGCTCTGAACCCTGGATGTAGGGTTTTAATCTCTGACCGTTGACCTTAAAGGTTTGGCCACTCTTAGGACTCTTCAGTTCGACTGCTCCTTGAGGGGAAACTGATACTACAATGAATGGGCCATCCCATCTCGAACGGAGCTTACCAGGAAATAGGCTAAGTCTGGAATTGTATAGCCATTTACCTTATACATCCGGGTACTTTCGTAAGCATCGTTACGTAGCTCTTCAAGCTCGCTTAACTGTAATCTCCGGTGGGAACCCGCTGATTGCATATCGAAATTGAAAGTCTTTACGGCCCACCAGGCCTTGTGCTCAAGGTCAACAGGGAGATGGCATGCCTTGCCATAAACCAACCGGTATGGCGACATGCCAATCGGTGTTTTGAATGCTGTACGGTATGCCCATAGTGCATCATTAAGTCGCAAGGACCAATCCTTGCGATCTGGCCTAACCGTTTTCTCTAATATCCGCTTAATCTCCCTATTAGATAATTCCACTTAGCCACTTGTCTGAGGGTGGTAGGGCGTGGCAACCTTGTGAGTGACGGAGTATTTGAGGAGTAAGGTTTTCATAAACCTATTACAGAAATGCTTACCTCCGTCACTGATGATTGCTCGAGGGGTACCAAAACGACTGAAGATATTGGATTGGATGAATTTGATCACAACTTTATGGTCGTTGGTCCTGGTAGCCACAGCCTCTATCCACTTGGACACATAGTCCACCACCACCAAAATATACTCAAATCCGAAAGAGGGTGGAAAAGGTCCCATGAAGTCTATCCCCCACACATCAAATATCTCGACTATCAAGATGGGGTTTAGAGGCATCATGTCCCTTCTGGACAATGTACCAAGGCGCTGACATCTATCACACGCCCGACAGTATTGATTGGCATCCTTAAATAAGGATGGCCAGTAGAATCCACTTTGCAAGACCTTCGCCGTGGTCTTATTGGCACTAAAATGTCCTCCACAAGCCAAAGTGTGGCAAAAAGAGAGGACACTCTGCACTTCGTCCTGAGGTACACAGCGGCGAATGATCTGATCGGCACAATATTTGAAAAGCTCAGGGTCCTCCCAAAAATAGGATCGGACCTGCTTGAAGAAGCGGTCTCTTGCTTGCTTCGTCCAATGGAAGGGGATCTTACCTATTGCTAGGTAATTAACAATGTCTGCATACCAAGGCACTTCTCTTGTAGTAATCTCAAACAGTTGCTCATCCGGGAAGGATTCATGAACTGGAATGAGAGAAGACTCAATAGAAATGCGAGATAAATGGTCAGCAACAACATTGTCATATCCCTTCTTGTCTCTAATCTCTAAGTCGAATTCTTGAAGCAAGAGAATCCATCTTATTAAACGGGGCTTTGTCTCCCGTTTAGCCATTAGATGCCTCAGAGCGGCATGGTCAGAGTAAATAACTACCTTGGACCCTAAAAGATAAGATCGAAATTTGTCCAAGGCAAACACAACTGCTAGCAACTCCTTTTCTGTAGTAGTATAATTCACTTGAGCGTCCATCAAGGTTTTGCTAGCATAATAAATAGCGTGAGGGAGCTTGTCCTCACGCTGTCCCAAAACTGCACCGACCGCGTAGTCGGATGCATCACACATTATCTCGAATGGGAGAGACCAATCAGGGGTCTTCATGATAGGAGCGGAGGAAAGAAGTGATCAGAGTGTCTCGAATGCCTTGAGACACGCTTCATCAAAATCAAAAGGAGTTTCCTCGGCAAGAAGATTGCACAAGGGTCTTGAAATTTTACTAAAGTCTTTGATGAAGCGGCGGTAAAAGCCGGCATGTCCGAGAAACGAGCGAATTTGCTTCACCGTAGTAGGTGGTGGAAGTTTTGAAATCAGCTCCACCTTCGCTTTGTCAACCTCAAGTCCTCTTTTGGACACTATGTGCCCCAAAACAATTCTTTCTTGAACCATGAAATGGCTCTTCTCCCAACTCAAAATTACATTTGTCTCCTTACATCGTTTAAGAACACGAGAAAGGTTATGGAGACAATCATCAAATGAGGGTCCAAAGACAGAAAAATCGTCCATGAACACCTCCAAAAAATTCTCCACCATGTCCGAGAGGATAGACATCATGCACCGTTGAAAAGTGGCGGGTGCATTACACAACCCGAAGGGCATGCGCCTATACGCGAAGGTACCGAAGGGACAGGTGAAGGTCGTCTTCTCTTGGTCCTGCGGATCGACGGCCACTTGGTTGTATCCTGAATATCCATCCAGGAAACAGTAATAGCTTTGGCCTGCAAGACGGTCTAGGATTTGATCAATAAATGGCAATGGAAAATGATCCTTCCTAGTAGACGAATTCAGCTTCCGGTAGTCTATACAGACATGCCATCCAGTGGTCGTGCGCTGAGAAATTAGTTCACCTACCGAATTCTCCACAACGGTGATACCTGACTTCTTAGGTACCACCTGAATCGGACTTACCCATTTACTGTCTGAGATGGGGTAAATGATGCCCGCATCCAGCAGTTTTACAACTTCAGTCATGACCACATTCTTCATAGTGGGATTCAATCGACGTTGCGCCTCGCGAGAGGGCTTAGCGTTATCCTCCATATGAATGCGATGCATACAAATGGAGGGGTCAATCCCCTTCAGGCCCCCAACACTCCAACCAATGGCCTCCTTATGTTCCTTTAGAACGTCCAATAAACTGCTCTCCTGGTCTTGAAGTAAATCTGCAACAATGATAACCGGGAGAGTCTCGTTAAGTCCTAAGAAGGCGTACTTGAGTTTTGATGGTAACTGTTTTAGCTCAAGCTTTGGTGGGTTGATGAGGGAAGAAACGGGAGGAATGCCTGATGTAAGTGGTAAGGGCTCCTTAGGCACTTTCCAAGATGGAAAGTCAGTTGCGGCCGCAATGTCAAGGAGGGAATTAACCTCCTCGACGTATTGCTCTGTGTCGAAGTCCTCTGCATCAAAATGAGACAGGCATGCCTCCAATGGGTCATCACTTAAAATTTGGGGGAGTGAATCTTCTATGATTTCTTCAATCTGATTTACAAAGAAACACTCCTCCGCATCCGACGGGTGCTGAAAGCATAAAAGATGTTTTAACTCACCTTCATATTTCAAAAGTTACTTCCATCTCCCCGGTCCTGCAATTAATGCATGCATTAGCCGTAGCTAAGAAAGGACGGCCGAGGATGACGCGGAATCAGTTTGGCGGGATTCAGGACAGGCTTTGTATCTAGAACGATGAAGTTACTGGAAAGGTAGAACTTGTCCACGTCGGATGATGACATCTTCAATTATCCCACAGAGGTTTCTATAACGGATCTGTCTGCAAGTTGTAAGAACTACCGTCGGGTGGGTTTCAGCTCTCCAAGTCCTAATATTGAGGTATAAACGAGAAGGGTAGCAAATTTACACCTGCTCCCAGATCAAGAAGGGCTTTATCAAACAGCGTGGTCTCCAATGATACATGAACATGGTAGGAGCACCAGGGTCCTGATCTTTGAAGGTAAGTATGCTGAATGAGTGAGTAAACCTGCTCGGTTAAGGAATCCTCTCGGGACTGCGGGGAGTCCTCATCTCACGCTTCTGAGTACATACAATCCCTTCAAAAAACTTGGCGTTAGTTTATGGGATCATGTCGGATGGGCATCGAGGATAGGGAAATATTGATCTTGAACTTTTTTGAAAATATCCATCATTCTCTTGGTATTTCTCTCCTTGCTTCAAAGCACAAGGATGCCCTTTTAGACGTTCAGGGAATTGGAGCCTAGCTCAGAAGACGTCTCAAAGGTAGACTGCCAATGGGCGGATTTGGATTAACGGGGGAATCATCCTTTTCTGGGGCCTTCAGCCCCCTTATTATCGACCCACCCGGCCGCTCCTCAACGTAGTGACTGCAAGGACTTGCTCGTGGGAACGCTTCCAGAAGTGTTTCCATCGACCATATATTGTCCCCTTAGGGTTGGCAACTGGCTGGGAGGGCAGCTTCCCTTCCTTCCTCTGATTAAGCGCATTCGCCAGCTGCCAACTTGACCTTCCAGCTTGGCGATGGGATTGGGAATGGGAGTTCAGCAATTGAGTATTGGCCTCAGATTGCCAAGAGCAGTCAAACCTTATCCTCAAAGGCAGAATTCGTAGGAGAGGGCTGACTGAAATTGATGATGAGGGGGTCGGTAGTTGGAGGACTGATTAAAAGATTGATGTGTTGGCATTGAAGTGCCTGATTTGCAATCCTCCAACAGGTCCTGATTTCCCGGAGCTGGGGCTCGCCAAGAAAAATTATGATGATTTCTCCATCCCGGGTTATATGAATTGGAATAAGGATCATTACCCGGTCTGGAGAAATGCTGCGTTCACCTGCTCGGGATGAACTTCAGAGAAATTGCCCAATGATAGGACAATCCTTTCGCATGGTGCGACGGATTAGAGCAGAAATGAACATGCCTCAGGTGGAGTTGAAATGGGAGCTGCAGGCGTAGGGACAAAGCCAGCTGCCATGATCTGGTCAAGTTTCTGAGAGAGACATCCACTTTAGAGGTAACCTCAGAGGAATGACTCACTTCGAAAAGACCTTCATGCTTTTTTTTGGCAGGTGTGCCCTACGACCGGATGATGCATGGTGTAAAGAGTTTTCACCCAAGATTTTCAAAAAGAGTCCATGCATCATCTTCGCTTTTTAACATAAAAGTGCCTCCACAAGAGGAATCGACCAATTGCCCTATGAGGCTCAGTTAAGCCATCATAGAAGCACTTGGACTTGCTGCCACTTTGGGACAGCATGGTGCGGACACTTTCGTAAAAGGTCCTTCATTCTTTCCCACGTCTCGTGGAAAGATTCACCATCTATTTGAGAAAAGCCAGTTATAGCTTTTCGGATTTGATTTGTTTTCCCTATTGGAAAGTACTTCTTAAGGAATTCTTGTTGCAATTGGGCCCAAGAAGTAACTGAATCATTAGGCAAGGAATTAAGCCAATGTTTGGCTTTATCCTTGAGGGAAAACGAAAAGAGGCGCATCCTCAAAGCATTCTCATCAAAATTTTGCAATCTTAGAGTTGAACATATATCAATGAATTCGTCTAGATGCTTATAAGGATCCTCATTGCTAAGTCCGTAAAAAGATGGTAACATCTGTATAGTGCTGGACTTAATTTCAAATTGGGTTATCGTGATGGGTGGCAACCGAAGGCATGAAGAGGGTGTGTAAGTGGAGGGAACATAATGATCCCTCAATAAAACAGCCCTATTCTCTTCAGCCATGTGTTCTATATTATGCACTCTTAGATCTAAGTTCCTTGCGGTTCTTAGTTGTCTAAGAGTACGTTCTAAATCTAGGTCGCACGGAAAAATAGGCAATGATAATGAGCGGCGACCAAACATAAACTAACACCCTAATAANCCTTGGCAGTAGCTTCAGTGCTACTGTCTGTCAAGCGGCGCTCGATCTCCACACAGCGGCGCTCGAGCGTCGCGGCGCTCGATACTCCAATTCTGACGCTCGAGCGTCAGATTATGCAGAAACCTAAAATTATGCAGAAACAGAAACGAAATAGAACCAAAAATAGATTTTGTACAGACTCAATTTTATGCAATTTTTGGGACTCTAAAGACACAATATACAGAATCAAACTAGGCACAACCTCAAAAACTCCAAAACAACCTTTTTCAACAAAAACAATCCCCGGCAACGGCGCCAAAAATTGATCGCGCTTAGAAATCAAGTTTTAAATTTATAAACACTCGCAATAGGACGAATCTTTGTAGATAGGTCTATATTGAGGGTATCGAACCACAGGGATTGTGTGCGGTTGCGTTATATGGAATTTCTAAGATTTTACCTAACTTAACTCATAAACACAAGAGTTGAGTTTTTAAACTAAAAAACTAAACAACTAAAAAGCCTTTAAACTAAGTTATCCAAATTTAAGTTAAAAGAGTAGGGAGGTATAGGGGATTGATTTTACTCAATCCTTATACCACAAGAGAACTAATCTTAGCATGGATTTCACACAAAAGCATGGATTGGAGTGTGTGAGAGGTGTCAATCCTCACAACATCTCATAAAGAATATACTATCAAAGGAAATGATAAAACATCAAAAGTTTACACAAGCCACTCACCTAATCTACATGTGATTTAGCCTATGTTCCTTAGCATGCCATATAAACCCTTTTAATAGCCTACCCAAAATCATGGAAAAAGCATAAAACATCTTAGGTTTCCACCCCTCTTTTCCCTCTAATCTAAGTTAAGCTAATATGGAATTGAGTTGTGGTCCCTAGCATGCTCTATCAAGTTCACACAATATTAAGTCAAAAAGTACCATTGCATAGCTCATGAATCTATCAAAACATAAACACTTCTTCATAGACAAAGAAACACATATATTTCAAATGGTATGATCATTAAGCAAAATTCATAAGCATATACAATCTCCATGCCATTTGTACAAAAACTAAGCTAAAACTACTCAACTCATAGCACTTGGATCGAGTTTACATCAAAACCCTAAAAAGGATTTAGTTCCCCATATAGGAAATGGAAAACTCCATTGATTTGGAGAAACCCATTCCTAAGGAAGGCAAGTGCTAGAGAGGAAGCTCTTACCTTCTAATACAAGAAAAATGAAAGAAAAACTAAGAAAAATAAATGGAAACCGAGCTACTGTCCATTCTCGGATCCAATATACATATATAGAGGGAAGAGGCATAGATCTTTCCAAGATGAGATAAGGTTACAAAGATCTTCAAAAAGTGGTCTTGGGCGGTTCTGAGGGTTGATTTCGGCGCCCACAATTGACTGACAAGCCGCAATATCAGACCCATAAAGATCTAGCCGTCACTTGCTGTCCGAAAATATCTTCCAGTTCTGGAAGGGGCGACGACGCTCGAGCGTCAGGATTGGGCGCTCGAGTGTCAAGTGCCTCTGTCGCTCGATACCTGCGTGCGCCAGGCTTAGAGTTGTGTCTGGCGCTCGAGCACCAAGGTTGGGCGCTCGAGCGTCACTCCTTCTTCAGCAATGATTTCTTCCAAACATACCTTCAAGCTTAATGTCCATGATTTGTCTTGAATTTTCATTAAGACCTGAAAATATGGAAAACACTAAAACAAACTAAAAACATTAGATAACAACACAAACTAAGGTATAACATATGCGAGTTAAGGGGTTTGAATGTGTAACATTCAAGACTTATCAATATTTAATAATTCAGAACGTGATTTCATTAAGAACACCCAAGTGTAACGGGAAAAATCGTCAATAAAAATAACAAAATAACGTGGGCCACTCATAGTAGGAACAGGGGAAGGTCCCCAAACATCAGAATGAATTAAATCAAAAGAGGCAGTTGCCATAGACTCACTATTATTAAAGGGCAAAACCGATTGTTTCCCAAGTTGGCAAGAAATACAATCAAAAGAACTAGTGGACACTGAACCTAACAATCCTTTAGATGCTAATAATTGTACCCGAGACACAGATGCATGACCAAGATGCGAATGCCAAAGTGCAGTAGATGGTGGTGATGAAGAGGTAACATCAGAGACTCTGGATTTAGGAAGGTGTAAGGATGACATCTCGAATATTCTCCCAATTCTACGCCCGGTCCCAAGGGTCTGTTGCGTACGAGGATCCTGCACATCCACACCAGAGTAGTCAAAAATAAGTCTATAACTAAGTTCACACAGTTGCCCAACAGAGAGAATATTAAAGGACAATTTAGGCATATGAAAATTTCAGGAACAGAAAGGGAAGGGGTATTGATAGTGCTAATATTTTTAACAGTCATAGTTGAGCCATCAGCTGTGCGAATGAATGGGGAGTATGGTGAAGGTGCAAATGTGGTAAACGAAGAGGAGAAAGTGTCATATGATTGCAACAAGCGGAATCAAAAAGCCAAGAGGAAGATGTACTTGGTAAGACTGAGAGGACAGAGGAAGATGCATTACTAGAACGGGCTAGGACCTGGCTGACGATAGCCTCTAAGTCAGCTGTAGATAAAGTGAAAGTGGATCCTGAAGACTCGCCAGAGGGAGCAGCTGGAGATGGAGCAACTGGAGAGGTATCACTCTCAGTAGTGGTAACCGCTACATTGGGTTGTTGAGATCTGCCCTTACGCCAACATTTATCAATAGTGTGCCCTAGCCGTTTGCAGTAACGACAAAAGTTGTTGTTGCGAGTCTTATGAGAAGGTCGATTAGAAGACAATCGAGCAGGACCGGACTTGTCAGATTGCTCAGGCTGGGTTGATGAAGAACCAGAGGATAGAGCAGCCAAGACTGTATGGCTATGTTGAGAACGCATAATCTGCAACCTAGTCTCCTCGCGAACCAGTTCAAAAACAGCCTGGTCCATGGTTGGAAGAGGAGTGCGATGCAAAAGTTGCCCACGAACAGATTCAAAATCAGCATGTAGAGCCAGCAGAAATTGGAAAAGACGATGCTAATCCCTGCGTGCAGCATACATCTGAGCATCAGTGGGATCATTCCAAATGGGATCTGAGAGAGCAAGCTGATCACATAAGAATTGCATGCGAGCAAAGAAATCATTGATAGTCTGTTCAGGTTCCTGCTTCAGATGATCAAGTTCAAGCATAATCTGATACTCTCGAGAGCCATCAACAGAGGAGTAGCAGGACGCAAGCATATCCCAAACACCCTTAGCTTCATCAAAATTGCCAAATAGAGTTGAAATAGATCGATTGGTGGTGTTACGAAACCACGTAAGAATCTAATGATGATTACTGTCCCAATCAATTAGACGAGTACGGAAAGCATCATCAGACTCAGAAGCACCTTTAGTGGGCTTGTCACATAAACCCAAAGCTTGCGCCCTTTCAGAAAACTACGCATTGATTGATCCCAAATTGTATAGTTAGTGCCATCCAAAATAGCCTGAACATGAGTAAAAATCTCGTGTTGTGCCATCTGGTGATGTCCAATGCAAGTCAAAATTTAGGTCATTTTGTCATGTATTATAGAGGAACGTAGGATTGTTGGCCAGCGTTCCATATCAGGCACATTGGAACAAGGTCGCATAGTTGAAAGATAAAATTACTAACGTCTTAAGGATGTCTCAATACTTGTGGGAAAAATATTAAGATATGCAATATAACAGCCCAAATAAGGCTATTATAAAATCATTTTTTTGGACGTACTCAACATAAACTCATTTGATCTCCTTTCAGAGTTGCTCATTTGAGGTTTAAATTTGGAGTAACAATATTTTTCAAACCCATTTGTTACTTCTATTTACTTTATATTAGTTAATTTGACATGTTTTAAATAATTAATACTTTCGTTTCTTTTTTTAAGTGACTGAAATAATTGTACCATTAACTTTTTAGAGAATCCGAGTAATTAAATTTTGCAAAAATTCCTTTGAATAGAGGACATACAAAATAATTAATAACGGTGTAATCAAACATAGATAAATCGATCGATTAAAACAGTAGCATATTATTGTAATCACATAAAAAAAAGTAGTTGTTACATCCAGAGCTTGCCTAGGCCCTACTACTAATAAATGGCAAGAGACATATGAGACAAATATTTTGTTTTTATTTTGGCCATGTTTGGCAAGCCACTCCATTCCCAATTCCAATTCCACTCCAATTTTCAAAAAAAATATTCCTACTTTTTATATCACATCAACTACTTTTTAACAACTTTTTTTACTTTTTATATCACATCAAATATTTTTTTATTACCATTCAAATAAAATACTCACTAAAAAACAAAAAAATTCACTTTTTCATACAAAACATTCCCTCTTAACAATCACATCATGCTACAGTAGAATTACCCACAAAGAATAGAATGCTTTGCCAAACACGGCCTTTGTTACCCCCTTCGGCCCTTCCCCTTCGAAAAAGAGAGAAGGAACTCACTCCTACAGTACCCCCCGTACGTACACCTGCTGCAACACAAAAGAAGACCTCGGGATTGCTTGCTAAACCTTCCCTTTTTCTTTTCTAAAAATTAAAAAAATAAATAAAAACAACTTTCTTCACAAATTAATAAAAATAAATAAAAACAAAAACATCAAAAATCACCCCAACAAACAACTTTCGTCGTAAATGACTAAAAAAACACTTCAAACTCTTTTCAACTTGAAAAATTATTTTCATGTCCAACCTTAAACTTACACTTCAAAAGGTCTGGCTCCGGCCCTTACAATTACGGATCTTGTTCTTGATCTTCCCTGCAATCCCTCTCTTGCTGCGCTGATTACCCTGCAGGCCGTACCCTCCCTGGCCCTGGTGCTGGCCGGCATGCCCTCCGGTCTTGTGCTGCATTCCCTGTTGCTTCCTTTTGCCTCCAATGCGGAAGATATTTTCAATCTTGTGCAAGATTCCTGCCATTGTTTCTCTGTATATGTGTTTTTTTTTTTTCTATGTATGGAAAAAGGCTTTGGATCGAATGTGAAGAAAATATGAAGCTCAGAGGCTCCTATATATATAGAGGATTCAAATTTCTCAAGGAGCGGGGTGAGGTGGAGTGGGGTGCATGCGCCACATCACAAGGAAACAGAAAATAATATCCATTCCATTCCGTGTGTTTTGCTTCGAAATTACATTCCTGCCCATGTTACGTGTACACGTTGCAGCGAATACACGTTTTGCGAATATGGAATGCTAGAAGATCAATCGAATCATGCCAGGATAAGAAAAAAAGAACCTTTATATTTTTATCATTTACGGTCGCTCGTAAAATTACTATTAAATTTTACCCGATTAAGAATAATTATATAGGTTTACCTTGTGTCCACCAAAATATATGTAATTTTTAAAATCATCATTAAATTTATGATATATTATTATTAACTTTTGATTTAATGGTGATTTTAAAAGCTACATCAATTTTGATTGACACAAAATAAATATAAAAATTGACATATATCATTACTCAATTTAAAAAGTCACATTAATTTTAGTAGATATAAGATTGACATATTTTATTAGTTCTCAATTAATTCTTAAATTTTATTTTTTAATAATTACTGATTCAATTAGTTGAACTATTATGTCAACATTATAAAATAAAAATATAATTTTTAACATTATTCATTTTAAAAACTACTATTTTAATTCACAATTACGTGGCAGTGGTGACACCCATCCCATAATGTGATTCTTAGCATTAGTACTACAAGAAAAATGGAAGGAAAGCATGTTGTTGCTTGTAATGGGATTAATTAATCTGGTTTAATTTTGAACAAAAATAATCTAAAAGAAAAAATATTTTGATTTTAGTAAAATATTATTAAAATTTATGGATGGGGATTTAAAGGATATTATTTTGAATTCATAACCGTCTATAAACAACTGGTGGAACAAACCTTTATCTATGGATCTTCTCTAACCGTCTCAAATAATTAATCATAATGAAATTCTCATATCAAATTCCAATCTTCCTTTCTGTCTTTTTTCTTTCTTTTTTTTTTTTTTTTTTTGTGCGTACC
Organism: Betula pendula; assembly: GCA_900184695.1. Taxonomy (NCBI): domain Eukaryota; kingdom Viridiplantae; phylum Streptophyta; class Magnoliopsida; order Fagales; family Betulaceae; genus Betula; species Betula pendula. Next base: position 16,943 of record FXXK01002192.1, read on the forward strand.
AATCTTCCTTTCTTAGCCGCAAAAGAAAAATGATAATTTGGAATTTAAGATTAAAAAAATAAAAGGGAAAGAAAAGAGAAGGGAGAAGTTTCCGGAGGTCAAAGGATAGACCAATTACGGGTTGAAAGAAATTCACGTGCTTCTGACACTTGTCATCGGATAAAGCAAGGATAAGTATTCCATCCACTCAGGCCTACTATTAGGATCACGATGAACCATTCCAATCCCTACGGTATTTTCGATTGCTTGCCGACAGATTGGGAGTGCTCTCCTGTTGTGCGGTTGCATAAAAGCTAAATGTCCACCACCTACTTTAAACTTTAAAGGCATTTAAAACGAATACGGGCGATGTCGACAAGTTTAGCTACTTACTTTGGAATATTCATTCAAAAANGAAAAGAGAAGGGAGAAGTTTCCGGAGGTCAAAGGATAGACCAATTACGGGTTGAAAGAAATTCACGTGCTTCTGACACTTGTCATCGGATAAAGCAAGGATAAGTATTCCATCCACTCAGGCCTACTATTAGGATCACGATGAACCATTCCAATCCCTACGGTATTTACGATTGCTTGCCGACAGATTGGGAGTGCTCTCCTGTTGTGCGGTTGCATAAAAGCTAAATGTCCACCACCTACTTTAAACTTTAAAGGCATTTAAAACGAATACGGGCGATGTCGACAAGTTTAGCTACTTACTTTGGAATATTCATTCAAAAACCGGTGTTCTGAACGATTTTTCATTTATTATAATTTTAAAAAAATTATAAATTCTTAAATTATATAAATTTATGTTTTTTTTTTTTTGTCGAATTATTTAAAAAATATTATTTACTAAAAATGTGACATATTAATGAGACAATAAAAAAAAAATTCTAAAATGTTTTTTGTTAATCTTAAATGGACGCTTTTTCTTTAGTAAATTAAAAGACAATTTTTTGTTAAAAGCTTTTCTATGACATAAAACGCAAGAATTTAATGAAAATATACTCAATTTTTATTGGTAACATGTTTCTTTTATAATATATAAAATTTTTTACATTATTTAATGCAAAAAACAACATGAATTCACATAATTAAAAATTTATAATTTATTTGAAATTGCAAAAGATCCTTATCCATTTTGAATTGAGAGTTGTCATTATTATTATTATTATTATCTTTTTTTGTTTTTATGAGCATATCTCAAATTCGATTAACTTTATCTAATAGTAATTCTTAATATTGTGGACGAGCTAGACAACTAGAGTAAGAGTGGTATAATCTAATTGATTAGTGTGATAATGTGGTGAAAGAAATAAAAGTTTTAATTTGACCTGCAAAAGCAAGAAAAAATTTATTTTCTTTTGTTAACATAGTGGCCTTTACGCCTCTAGCCAGCGGTGGAGTTCTAATAAATAATTGGACGGAAGATGGATGGAGGTACCATCTTCATTTTTCACTAAAATTGAGGGACCACCTGTAATACAAAATGAAACTGATGTGGCTTTTAATAAAATCGTTAAATCACATGAGATAAAAATATATTTATCCCTTATTTCTTAATAAAAGTGTTTTCTTGTCGATATCGTCGTGTGATTGACAACCATAATGTGCATCATATCTTGCATATAAAGAGAGCCTCATGTTGAACACAATCTTCCATTGGTATGAAATTTGTGGTGAAATCAATCATTTATATTTCTTTCAATTTTATTTGTTATTTATCTATGTTTATATTTATTTTCAAAACGAAAAACAAAGCAATCATCTTTTCTAATTTAAGTTCAAGGAAATCTTGAATATTTGATAAACATCTACAAACAATAATCTTTAAGGGTCAACATCCTCACATAGACCTATTTTACAAAGATTCGTACTATTGCAAGTAATAATTTTATTATTGATCGTAAAGACCATCATAGCCCCTTTTCAAAGAAGGCGTCGGTAGTTGGGTCCTCTATTTTCCATCATAGATTTTATGTAAGGTTTATTATATTGAAAAGAAAATTGTACAAAGACATAATAGTATATCCCAACAAATAAATAAACTCGATTAAGAGGTGATGCAGTGTACCTTAGCTCTGATACCAACTAATGCGACATGACATACTAGATTGTTGAATCTAGAAGCACAAGACTAACAACTCTTCTACAAACCTAAAAAAATCAAAAGAATTACAAAAAGAAAAAAGAAGAAAAATCACCCCTAGAGTGTTTCTTATTGAGAAAATTGAAAAATACCAAGTTTGGGCAACCATACCTTCCTTATTGAGCTCAAATAGAAGTAGGGTCGCAACCCTGAAAAATAAATTATAAAACTACCATGTCGCAAATTTGTCGAATGAACTATAAGTTCGGCCGAATGAGACAGAACATCTTACGATCAATAATAAATTTACCCACTCGTAATAGAACAAATATTTATAGGATATATCTATGTAAGGGTGTCAAACCTGAAAGACTGTTGTTTGTGGTTGTTATCAAATTATTAAGATTTAATCTAACCTAACTCAGAAAAGATATTGGTTTGTTTTGATTTCGAAAACAAGTGTAAACATAAATTACGAACAAATAAAATAGAGAGAAATATAGATAATTGATTTCACCACAAATTTCATACCAATGGTAGATTGTGTTCAACATGTGACTCTCTTTACATGCATGATATGATGCGCGTTATGGTTGTCAATTATATGACGACATCGACAAAAAAATATTTTTATTAAGAAATAATGATAACTTATCTTCGGTTGACATAGATCGTCCACTTAACCACCCATTGTAGTATAATCTGTCTTCTCTAGGCATGACTAATAAAACCTCCTAATTAGCATACACATAGTCAATGCATAAATGTAACCCATTTTCGGTTGGCATGAACCGTCTACGTACATTACACTAAACTAAGGTGTAGTATCAAAATCCCTTGCTCTAAGATGATTGAGTCTCCTTAAATCCCTAACTCTAGGGAGTCCATACTGAGTGAGTCTTCTTAAATCCCTAACTCTAGGGAGTCCATACTGAGCTGATTTCGTGCTGACTATTGACTAATCTTTTTTTTATGTTATTTTCTCTTCATATCTGGTGCAAATTGCAGATCAGATTTTGACACGATTGATATGTTCTAAGCCCGAAATCAATGAAATTGTTTGTATTTTCTCAAAGGACATGAAAATAAGATAAAACACAAAAACTTATAAAATAATGAAACAAAGGAATGAACATATATGAGTCGGAAGGTCTTTTTTTTTTGAATGTGCAACATTCGGCACTTTATCAACCAAGTTTGGGTAAGCATACCGTCTTTATTGAGCTTAAATATTAGTAGGGTCGCAGCCCTGAAAAATAAATTATAAAACTACCATGTTGCAAATTTGTCAAATGTTTTATAAGTTCAGTCGAACGAGACAAAACATCTCACGATAAAAATCCTCTGGAACAACCTCTGTCAAACGACTTTCAACCGAAATATCAATCGAAGCTCTTAGGGATTAGTAGGTCCTCATGTCTTCGATCTGAATGAGATTCGACCGAGTTATCGACCAAACTTTTTGAAACAAATTTTCATAATATGTATCACTACTCTCAAAGTTATGGCAAGTCTTGTCAAAATTCAGGTCATTTTGCCATGTATTTTAGATGAATATAGGATTGTTGGCCAGCATACCATATCAGGCAAATTGGAACAAGGTCGCATAGTTGAAAGATAAAATTACTGACGTCTTAAGGATATAGTTAAAGCATGAGAGGGAGATTTGTCTCTTTACTTTTGGGAAAAATATTAAGATATACAATATAACAGCCAAAATAAGGCTATTATAAAACTTTTTGGACTAAACATAAACTCATTTGGGGTTTGATCTCCTTTCAGATTTGCTCATTTGGGGTTTAAATCTCATTTGATCTCCTTTCAGATTTGCTCATTTGAGGTTTAAATTTGGAGTCATGATATTTTTCAAACCCATTTGGTACTTTTATTTATTTTATATTAGTTAATTTGACATGTTTTAAATAATTAATACTTTCGTTTTCTTTTTAAGTGACTGAAATAAAACTTGTCCCATTAACTTTTTAGAGAATCCGAGTAATTAAATTTTGCAAAAATTCCTTTGAATAGAGAACATACAATATAATTAATAACAGTGTAATCAAACATAGATAAACAGATGGACTAAAACAGTAACATATTATTATAATCACATCATAAAAAGTGGGTATTACATCCAGAGCTTGCATAGGCTAGGTAAAAACACTCCTACTAATAAATAGCAAGAGACATATATTTTCTTTTTATTTTTTGTCCCCCTTCCCTTCGTAAAAAGAGAAGGAACTCACTCCTACAGTACCCCGTACGTACACCTGCAACACAAAAGAAGAAATATTACCAAATTAGTTTACGGAATGCAGGAATAATTATATATACCATTCAAATCTGAGAGTAAGAGCTCGGGATTGCTTGCTAAACCTTCCCTTTTTCTTTTCTAAAATTTTAAAAAACAACTTTCTTCACAAATATTTTTTTTTAAAAAAAAAAAGCCCTAAAAATCATGCAGCCTAACAAACAATTTTCCCCGTAAATGACAAACAAAAAAACGTAAAACTGTTTTCACCTTATTTTTTTTAGTTCAAGCTTTTGCTTAAAAAATTATTTAAGCAAAAGTATTTGTATTACGATGTGACTATAAGTGATCTTCGCATTATGTTCGTTGGCTTGATTGTTTGAATACTCATTTTGTTAGAATTAGAATAAAAAAATATTGTAATATTTGTACACATTTTTGAACAAATATATAGATTTTTGAAAAGCTCTTTCGTTTAGCACAATAGAGGATTCCAGATTTCTCCTGACAAACTGTTTGTGTTTTATATGTTTTGTATTTTGCGTTTTGTTTAGATTTGATTTGGATTTACGAGGAGTTTGATTTAGGTATGGAATGTATAAATTATTCTTCCATGTCTTTTCCGTTGCTTTTCTTAATTGTTTTGCTTTATTTATTTATTTATTTATAAATATAATGAATGATAATTTATATATTTTCTTCTTTTAGTTTCTTCATACGTGAATCTCAAATTTTCAGATTTCTCTCCTTCATATAATTAACATATTTATAACTTTTTAAAAATTCTTGTTATGTTTGGAAGATGATATTTTTGAGTGAGAATTCTTCAATGTGGAAAACTTCTATGTACGTGGTGGAAGACCTACATCTATAGTGTAGAGTACTACATCATAAAAACTCCTTGAATCAAAAATCAATGGCTTAACTGGCTCCCGTAATGCAAGCACAAAAAAGATCCAATAGATACACAAAGATTGAAAGATCATCTAGCAATAAAACAAAAAATGTTATCATTCAACAAAAAATATGAAATGTAGTTGATATAAAAACATGTAATTGTATGTGATTGGAAGGCTACGCATGTAAGATTATATTCCTCCAATTTATATTCTTTTATCTTCCTCTAATTTATGCCCCCATCAATTTGAAACATAACAATTCTTATTAAGAATGAAATACAGAAACTTGTATACATAATCAATCAGAATTGCACTTCATTACTATAAATGAAACATCAGAAAAACACTATAAACCTAAATGTACTATATATTTTTCAATACCCTTTGATTTGAAGTAACGACATGTGTTCTATCTAAATTAATTCTCTTTCATTTTCTTTTAGTATAATCTAGATATTAAATTTACTCTATAATATAATACAATAAATCTATGTTAATAAAATTAGTATATTAACAATTATAGTGATATATAACACCGGGATTGCACATGCTTTCCCAACTAGTTTACTAAAAAGGACGAAACCCGTGTTTTGAATGATTTATGCTTCACTATAATTTCAAAGAAATTGTAGATGTTCAAATTATGTAAATTTATGCCCTTTTTTACATCAAACTACTTAAAAAATATTACATATTAAAAATGTGGCATATTAATGAGACAATAAAAAAAAAATTCCAAAATGTTTTTTCTTACTCTTAAATGGACATTTTTTCTTCAGTAAACAAAAAAACATTTTTTGCTCAAAGCTTTTCTATGACATAAAGCGCAAAAATTTGATGAAAATTAAACTCAATTTTTATTGGTAACATGTCTCTTTTGTAATATGTAGCATTTTTTTATATATTTCAATGCAAAAAACGAAATAAATTTACATAATTTAAAAATATACAATTTATTTAAAATTGTAGAAGATACTTATCCATTTTGAATTGAGAGTTGTCATAATTATTATTATTATTATTTTCTGAGCATATCTCAAGTTTGATTAACTTGATCTAGAAGTAATTCTTGATATTGTGGACGTGCTTAAGTAAGAGTGGTATAATCTAATTGTTTCGTGTGATTATGTGGTGAAGGAAAGAAAAGTTTTAATTTGACATGCAAACGGAAGAAAAATTTGATTCTCTTTTGTTAATACAGTACGCCTCTAGCTAACGGTGGAGTTTTGTTAAATAATTGGACGGAAGATAGACGAAGGTAACATATCTCTATCTTCTGTCAAAATTGAGGTACCACCTATGATACGAAATGAAATTGAGGTGGCTTTTAATAAAGTCGTTAAACCACATGGGGTAAAAAGGTATTTACTTCTTATAAGGTTTGTAGTGAAATCAATCATCTATACTTCTCTCTATTTTATTTGTTATTTATTTATGTTTATATTTATTTTCAAAACAAAAAACAAAGCAATCATCTTTTCTAAGTTAGAGGAGATTTTTAATACTTGATAAACATCCACAAATAATAGTCCTTAAGGTTCGACACCTTCACATAGACCTATTCTACAAAGATTCGTACTATTGCTAGTGATAATTTTATTATTGATCGTAAAAACCATCGTAGCCCCTTTTCAAAGAGGGCGTCGGTAGTTGGGCCCTTTATCTCCCATGATAGATTTATGTAAGGTTTATTATATTGAAAAGAAAATTATACAAAGGCATAATGGTATATCCTAACAAATAAATAAACTCGGTTAAAATACCCACTCCTCTTGTAAAAAGCATTAAAATTTCGAGTAAAAAAGCATTTTTATGTGTTAAAAGAATTGTTTATTATTTATGTACTCAAATCAATTACTTAGCTATTTACTCTAATAAATGGATAAGTAGGGAATTCAGTTAGTTACTAGTTAATTGATTTGGACACCCTATGGACAATTTACTCCGGGTTAACCTTTTCTTATGGTTTAATTCTGTGTATACGATGATCCAAGAGACGAACCATAAATTTAATTACAAGTTAGTTAAATTCTTGTAGAGATTTTGATGTAATGATTTTATGTGATGTATTAGTAAACTCTAGTTTATTTTATTGATAAGTTTTTCAGGACATTGAAAGATAAAAATTATTAAAGATATTTTCCCGCTGCGTATATGGTTTAAAGATGTAGTAGTAACGTCTTGTGGCTTATTGAGGAAAGAAAAATTATATTTTCACTTTCACTCTATAAATTTAGGGTGGAAAGTTCGTTACTTAAGAATGTTAGTAACCAAACAGTCAAAAACGTAAGTTGATTTTCTTTTTTATTAAAATCTCATGAAGATGTCAAACGGTATAAATTTTTTTTTTTTTTTTAAAAAAAAAACAGCTATATAATAAACAGTGGCGGGAACCTTTTGACGCTCAAGTCAATGTTTGAAAGGTAGGGAGAAATTGAGGCAGAGTAAGGAAATGTGAAAAAGGCATGCCTAGGTAAGTCCCCCGTTGGTCCCTTTTATAGGCCCTCGTCTTTTGTCCTCCCTCCTAGGGTTTTAGGGCCTCCCGCCAGCAATTATGTACTAACGTGGAGATTCTCCTTAGGTTTGTTAAGAGAGCTAGGTTTGTCTGGGCTGTAATTCAGCAAGCCCCTTTGGGTTTGCTCGTAGACTATCAGCTTAATAGGCCCTTGGCTCATGGGCCATCAACCTTCCTAGTGATTTCTGATGGGCGACCCCTTTTCAAAGAGGATGTCAATACTTCGACCCTCTAGTAGTCCCTTAATTCTCTAGTTGATTAGTGTTCTAATCAAATCATGGGTTTGTCTTGTAGGCCTTATGAGTTCCAATCGTAGGTCGTAGGTTTATAGGCCCTGGCTTTCCAAGTGAGCAGCCCCTTTTCAAAGAGGGCGTCGGTAGTTGGGCCTCCATCTCCCATGATAGATTTTATGTAAGGTTTATTATGTATTGAAAAGAAAATTGTACAAAGGCATAATAGTATATCCTAACAAATAAATAAACTTGGTTAAGAGTGATGCAGCATACCTTAGCTCTAATACCAACTAATGCAACACAACATAGTGGATTGTTGAATCTAAAAGCACAAGGGTCAACTCTTCCACAAACCCAAAAAAAATCGAAAGAATTCAAAAATAAAATAAAATAAAATAAAAAAGTAAAATCACCCTTATAATGTTTCTTATTGAAAAAATTGAAAAATATCAAGTTTGGGCAACCATACCATCTTATTGAACTTAAATAGAAGTAGGGTCGCAACCCTAAAAAATAAATTATAAAACTACCATGTCGCAAATTTATCGAATGAACTATAAGTTCGGTCGAACGAGATAGAACATTTTATGATAGAAACCCCTTGGGACAACCTCTATTGAACGACCTTCGACTGATAAGCTCTTAAGAATTAGTAGGTCCTCATGTCTTCGGTTAACCGAACTTCTTTAAGTATATTAATATGTAGCATTACTCTTAAAGGTATGGCAAATCCCATCAAAACTTAGGTCATTTTGCCATGTATTCTAGATGAATGTAGGATTGTTGGCCAGCATACCATATCAGGCACATAATACATTGGAACAGGATTGGAACACGGTCGCATAGTTGAAAGATAAAATTACTGACGTCTTAAGGATCTCTCAATACTTGTGGGAAAAATATTAAGATATGCAATTACTGACGTCTTAAGGATCTCTCAATACTTGTGGGAAAAATATTAAGATATGCAATATAACAGCACAAATAAGGCTATTATAAAATTTTTTGGACTCAACATAAACTCATTTGATCTACTTTCAGAGTCGCTTATTTGAGGTTTAAATTTGGAGTAAACGATATTTTTCAAACCCATTTGTTACTTTTATTTACTTTATATTAGTTAATTTGACATGTTTTATATAATTAATACTTTCGTTTTTTTTTTTTTAAGTGACTGAAATAATTGTCCCATTAACTTTTTAGAGAATCCGAGTAATTAAATTTTGCAAAAATTCCTTTGAATAGAGGACATACAAAATAATTAATAACAGTGTAATCAAACATAGATAAATCGATCAGTAACATATTATTATAATCACATAAAAAAAGAAAGTTGTTGTTACATCCAGAGCTTGCCTAGGCCCTACTACTAATAAATAGCAAGAGACATATGAGACAAATATTTTGTTTTTATTTTATTTCCCCCTTCGGCCCTTCTCCTTGGAAAAAGCGGTAAATCTATAGCACAGTTCAGGCTGATTTAATAGTGAATCAGCCTGGGTATGTGAGGTAGGTCCCATGATGGGTCTCATAATTAAAAAATTATTTTTTTTTTATTTTTTTTTAATTCTGATCATGCTCACTGTTGAATCAGCCTGAGCTGATCTGAATCATCACTCTGGAAAAAGAGAGAAGGAACTCACTCCTACAGTACCCCCCGTACGTACACCTGCTGCAACACAAAAGAAGACCTTGGGATTGCTTGCTAAACCTTCCCTTTTTCTTTCTAAAAATTAAAAAAAAAACAACTTTCTTCACAAAATTAAATTAAAAAAAAAAAACAAAAAACCTAAACCTAAAACTAAANGATGGGTCTCATGATTAAAAAATTATTTTTTTTTTATTTTTTTTTAATTCTGATCATGCTCACTGTTGAATCAGCCTGAGCTGATCTGAATCATCACTCTGGAAAAAGAGAGAAGGAACTCACTCCTACAGTACCCCCGTACGTACACCTGCTGCAACACAAAAGAAGACCTTGGGATTGCTTGCTAAACCTTCCCTTTTTCTTTCTAAAAATTAAAAAAAAAAAACAACTTTCTTCACAAATTAATAAAAAAAAAAACAAAAACCTCAAAAATCACCCTAACAAACAACTTTCCTCGTAAATGACTAAAAAAAAAACTAAAAACTCTTTTCAACTTAAAAAAATTATTTTCATGTCCAACCTTAACCTTACACTTCAAAAGGTCTGGCTCCGGCCCTTACAATCATGGATCTTGTCCTTGATCATCCCTACAATCCCTTGCTTGCCCTCACCCTGGCGATGATTACCCTGCAAATACCCACCCTGCCCCTGGTGCTGATCACCCTGCAGGCCGTACCCTCCCTGCCCCTGGAGCTGATTAGCCTGGTACCCTCCCTGGCCCTGGTACTCGCCGGCCGGGTACTGGCCCTGGTACTCGATGGCCTCGTACTGGCCCTGGTACTCGCCCGGGTACTCGCCGGCCGGGTGCTGGCCCCGGTACTCGCCGGCCGGGTGCTGGCCTCGGTACTCGCCGGCCGGGTGCTCGCCCCGGTACTCGCCCGCCGCCTGTACTGGCCCTGGTACTCGCCGGCCGGGTACTGGCCCTGGTACTCTCCGGCCGGGTACTGGCCCTGGTACTCGCCGGCCCGGTACTCTCCGGCCTGGTGCTGGCCGGCAAGCCCTCCGGTCTTGTGCTGCTGTCCCTGTTGCTGCTCTTCATTATATTTGCCTCCAATGTGGAGGGTATCTTCAATCTTGTGCAAGATTCCTGCCATTGTTTCTCTCTTAGCGAATCTCTTGTGTATATGTTTTTATTTTTATTTTTTTTTGTATGAAAACGGCTTTCGATCGAATGTGAAGTAAATATGAAGCTCAGAGGCTCCTATATATAGAGGATGGGATTCAAATTTCAAGGAGCGGGGTGAGGTGGAGTGGGGTGCATGTTTTGCATCGAAATTACGTGTAAACGTTGTAGCGAATACACGTTTTGCGAATACGGAATGCTAGAAGATCAATCGAATCATGCCAGGATAAGAAAAAGAGTACCTTTTATATTACGGTTGCTCCTAAAATTACTATTGAATTTGTCATATATTATTATTAAATTTTTATTTAACAGTAATTTTAAAAATCACGTCAATATTAAGAAGACGCAAGTGTAACATTTAAAATTATTAATATTCATGTGACAATCCGATTAAGAATAATTATATAGGTTTATCTTGTGTTCACCAAAATATATGTAATTTTTAAAATCATCATTAAATTTATAATAGATCATTATTGACTTTTGATCAAAATGTGATTTTAAAAGTTATATCAATTTTGATAGATTATTATTGACTTTTAATCCCAATATAATTTTAAAGAGTAAATATATATGTTAATTCTCATGTTTACTTTGTGTCAAACCAAAAGTAATATGGCTTTTAAAATCACTATTGAATTTATGATAGATCATTATTGACTGTTAATTCAATGGTGATTTTGAAAGCCACATAAATTTTAATTGAACAAAAAGTAAACATAAAAATTAACATATATCATTATTCGATTTAAAAAGTCACATTAATTTTGATAGAAATAAAATTAACATATTTTGTTAGTCCTCAATTAATTCTTAAATTTTATTTTTTAATAATTACTTATTCAATTAGTTAAATTATTATATCAACATTATAAAATAAAATATAATTTTTAACATTACTTATTTTAAAAACCACTATTTTAATTCACAATTACGTGGCAATGGTGGCACCAATCCCATAATGTGATTCTTAACATTACTACAAGAAAAATGGAGGAAAGCATGTTGTTGCTTGTAATGGGATTAATTAATCTGGTTTAATTTGAACAAAAATAATCTAAAAGAAAATATTTTGATTTTAGTAAAATATTATTAAAATTTATGGATGGGGATTTAAAGGATATTATTTTGAATTTAAGATTAAAAAAATAAAAGGGAAAGAAAAGAGAAGGGAGAAGTTTCCGGAGGTCAAAGGATAAACCAATTACGGGTTGAAAATGACACTTGCCATCGGATAAATGCAAGGATAAGTATAACATCCACTCAGGCTACTATTAGGATCACGATGAACATTTCAATCCTACGATATTTACGATTGCTTACCGACAGGTTTGGGAGTGCTCTCCTGTTGTGCGGTTGCATAATAGCTAAAAGTAGACATCCACCAGCTACTTTAAACTTTAAAGGCAATTAAAACGAATACGGGCGATGTCGACAAGTTTAGCTACTTTTAAACTTTGGAATATTCATTCAAAACCGGTGTTCTGCATGATTTTTCATTCATTATAATTTTAAAGGAGTCATGATTCTCGTCGGCCGGTGTGAATGAACAGTCATTCACACCGGTCGACGTGGATCTGCTTTCATTAAAAAAAAAAAATTCAATTTCCTGCATTAAAGCAGGTTCCACGTCGGCCGGTGTGAATACTGTTCATTCACACCGGCCGACGAATATCATTAGTCATTTTAAAGAAATTATTTATTCTCAAATTATGTAAGTTTATGTATATCGAACTATTTGAAAAATATTATCTACTAAAAATGTGACATATTAATGAGACAATAATAAAAAAAAATCTAAAATATTTTTTGTTAGTCTTAAATGGACGCTTTTTCTTCAGTAAATCAAAATACAATTTTTTGCTAAAAGCTTTTCTATGACATAAAGCGCAAGAATCTGATGAAAATATATTCAATTTTTATTGGTAATATGTTTCTTTTATAATATATAGCATTTTTTACATTGTTTAATGCAAAAAATGAAATGAATTTATATAATTAAAATTTATAATTTATTTGAAATTGTAAAAGATTCTTATCCGCTTTGAATTGAGAGTTGTCATAATTATTATTATCATCTTCTTTTTATTTTTATTTTTTATGAGCATATCTCAAATTTGATTAACTTGATCTAGTAGTAATTCTTGATATTGTGGACGTGCTAGACAACTAAAGTAAGAGTAGTATAATCTAATTGATTCGTGTGATTATGTGGTGAAGGAAATAAAAGTTTTAATTTGACCTACAAAAGCAAAGAAAAGTATTCTCTTTTGTTAACACAGCGACCTTTACGCCTCTAACAAATAAATAAACTCGATTAAGAGTGATGCAACGTGACATAGTGGATTGTTAAATCTAGATGCACAAGACTCAACTCTTCCACAAACCCAAAAAAAATTGAAAGAATTCAAAAAATAAAAGTAAAATCACCCCTAGAGTGTTTCTTATTGAGAAAATTGAAAAATACCAAGTTTGGGCAACCATACTGTCCTTATTGAGCTCAAATAGAAGTAGGGTCACAACCTTGAAAAATAAATTATAAAACTATCATGTCACAAATTTGTCGAATGAACTACAAGTTTAGTCGTATGAGACAGAACATTTCACGATTAATAATAAATTTATTTACTTGCAATAGAACAAATCTTTATAGGATATGTTTATGTAAGGGTGTCGAACCTCAAAGACTATTGTTTGTGATTGTTATCAAAACAAGTGTAAACATAAATTACTAACAAATAAAATAACAAATAAAATAAAGAGAAATATAGGGAATTAATTTCACTACAAACCTCATATCAATGGTAGATTGTGTTCAACATGTGATTCTCTTTACATGCATGATATGATATGTATTATAGTTGTCAATCATATGACAACATCGACAAGAAAATGCTTTTATTAAGAGATAATAATAACTCATCTTTTATTAAGAGATAATAATAACTCATCTTCGGTTGGCACGGATTGTCCACTTAACCACTCATTGCAGTATAATCCATCTTCCTTAAGAATGGCCAATAAAACCTCATAATTAGCATATACATAATCAATGGATAAGTGCAACCCATATTCTGTTGGCATGAACCGTCGTCTATCTATATTACACTAAACTATCATGTTGAAACAGATTTTTGTAATATATATCATTACTCTTAAAGTTATGGCGGCAAGTTTCGTCAAAATTCAGGTCATTTTGCTATGTATTCTAGATGAACTTAGGATTGTTGGCCAGCATACCATATCAGGCAAATTGGAACAAGGTCGCATAGTTGAAAGATAAAATTACTGACGTCTTAAGGATATAGTTAAAGCATGAGAAGTAGATTTGTCTCTATGCTTGTGGGAAAAATATTAAGATATGCAATATAACAGCCAAAATAAGGCTATTATAAATTTTTTTGGACTAAACATAAACTCATTTGATCTCCTTTCAGATTTGGTCATTTGAGGTTTAAATTTGGAGTCATGATATTTTTCAAAACCCATTTGTTACTTTTATTTATTTTATATTAGTTAATTTGACATGTTTTAAATAATTAATACTTTCGTGTTTTTTTTAAATGACTGAAATAAAACTTGTCCCATTAACTTTTTAGAGAATCCAAGTAATTAAATTTTGCAAAAATTCCTTTGAATAGAGAACATACAATATAATTAATAACAATGTAATCAAACATAGATAAACCGATGGCTTAAAACAGTAACATATTATTATAATCACATCATAAAAAGTGGGTGTTACATCCAGAGCTTGCATAGGCTAGGTAAAAACACTCGTACTATACGAATAATATGTTTTTAAAATCATTGTTAGATCAAAAGTAAAAAATGTATGAATTATAAATATCATGCAATGATTTTAAAAGTCATATCACTTTGTGTTACACGAAGAGTAGACAGTAGGGTGACAGTATATAATTACTCATTTTTTAGGTGAGAATTCTCAATGCGAAAAAACTTCGTATGTACTGAAGGACGACTCTACATCTACAAAATTTTATAGCGTGGAGTGCTACATTATGAAACTTCTTGAATAAAAATGCAATGGCATAACTGGGCTCCCCGTAATGCAAGCACAAAAAAAGATCCAATATATACACAAAGATTGAAAGATCATCAGCAATAAAACAAAAAACGTTATTATTCAACAAAAATATGAAATATAGTTGATATATAAAAACATGTAATTTGTATGTGATTGGGAAGGCTACGCATGTAGGATTATATTTCTCCGATTTTTATTTTTTATCTTTCCTCTAATTTATGCCCTCATCAATTTGAAACAGGACAATTCTTATTAAGTAATGATGATACATAAACTTCTATACAGGAATCATATCAGAATTGCACTTCACTACTATAAATGAAACCAGAAAAACACCATAAACCTAAATGGTGCTATATTATTTTTCAATACATTTTGATTTAAAGTAACGACATGGTGTGCTATCTAAATTAATTTTCTTTATTTTTTTTGTATAATCTTAGATATTAAATTTACTCTGCTATTATATAAATACAGTGAATCTTGTTATAAAATTAATATTAACAATTATAGTGATATATAACACCGAGAAGCCCAGCATGTGCATTGCACAGTTGTCCTCAACTAGTTTACTAAAAAGACGGAAAACCCGTTTTCAAATGATTATGCCTTCACTATAATTTCAAAGAATTGTAGATTTTTCAAATTAGTAAATTTATGCCTTTTCTTACTTCAAACTACTGAAATATTACATTTAAAAATGTGGCATATTAATGAGACAATAAAAAAAAATTATTCCACAATGTTTTTCTTACTCTTAAGATGGGCGCTCTTCTTTAGTAAACCAAAAGACAGTTTTTGTTCAAGTTTCTATCTTGACATAAGCCAAGAATCTGATAAAAATATATTCAATTTTTATTGGTAGCATGTGCTCTTTTGTAATATATAACATTTTTATATCGTTCAATGCAAAAAAAAAAAGAAATAAATTTACATAATTTAAAAATATACAATTATTTGAATTGTAGAGAATGCACTTATCCATTTATGATTGAGAGTTGTTTAATTATTATTATTATTATTTCTGAGCATATCTCAAATTGATTAAATTGATCTAGTAGTAATTCTTGATATTGTGGGATGCTGCTAGAGTAAGAGTAGTGATAATCTAATTGATCCGTTCGTGATTATGTGGTGAAGGAAAGAAAATTTTAATTTGACCTGCAAAAGAGAAAAATTTGATTCTCTTTTGCTTACACAGTGACCTTTACACCTCTAGCCAACGGTGGATTTTTGTTTAAATAATTTGGACGGAAAGATAGACGAAGGTACCATTTCGTCTTGCCAAAATTGAGGTACACCTATGATACGGAATGAAATTGGGCTGACTTTAATAAAGTCGTTAAACCACAAGAGTCAAAAGGTATCTACCTCTTTATGGAGGTTTGTTGGTGAAACATCATTCTATTACTTCTCTCTTTTTTGTTTTATTTACTATGTTTATATTTATTTTCAAAAACAAAAAACAAAGCAATCAGTCTTTCTGAGTTAAGTTAGAGGGAGATCTTTGAATACTTGATAAACATCCACAAACAATAGTCTTTGGGTTCGACACACTCATATAAACTTATTTTTCAAAGATTCTTATTATTATGTGGTGATTAATTTGTTATTATTGATCATAAAGACCATCATGGCCCATTTTCAAAGAGGGCATCGGTAGTTGGCCCTCTATCTCCCATGAGTAGATTTTAGTAAGTTTATTATATTAAAAAGAAAATTGTATAAAAGGCATAATTGTATAATCCCTAAACAATAAATAAACTCAGTTAAACTATTCTCTTGTAAAAACATTTTAAATTTTGGGCAGAAAAGCATTCTTTAGTTTTTGAAAGAATTGTTATTTACTTATATACTCAGATAAGTTATTTCGCTATTTACTCTGATAAATAAATAAGTAAGGAAATTCAGTATTTACTAGTTAAATTATTTGGAAACTATGGATTAATTACCCGGGTTAACCTCCGTTCTAATGGTTATATCCTGTGTATTATAGTCTTTAATTTGGGCATTTAGGCTAAACGCGAACTATAAATTTTAATCATTTAAATTACAAGTTAGCTTAAATTCTTGTAGAAATTTTGATGTAATGATTTGTATCTGATATATTAGTAAACTCTGTTTATTTTATTTCATAAGTTTATCAGGGCATTAAAGATAAAAATTATTATAGAATTTTCCGCTGCATATGGTTTAAAGATGTAGCTAGTAATGTTTTGTGTTTATTCGAGGAAAGAAATAATTATATTTCCATTTCTCTCTATGATTTAGCGCTGGGAAGTTTGTCTTACTTGAAGGAATGTTAGAAACCAAACAGTCAAAACGTAAATTGATTTTTTTTTTTTCATAAATCTCATGAAGCTGTCAAATGGTTAAAAAAAAAAAAAAAACCAACAGCTTGTATAATAAACATGGTGAAATCTTTTTTGATGCTCAAGTCAAATTTTGGAAGTAAGAAGAATCAAGGCAAAGTAAGGGAAATGTGAAAAAGCATTACTAACGTGAGTCCCCCTTGGTCCGCTTTTATATCCCTCTCTTTCGCCCCTCTCCTAGGGTATTAGGGCCTCCCGCTAAGCAATTCTTATACTAACTGGAATTCTCCCTAGTTTTAAAAGAGGCTTAATATTGTCTGCGCGTAATTCGACAAGCCCTTTGGCTCTGTTCCGTAGACGCGCTTAATATCCTTGGCTCAGGGCCGCCAACCTTTCCTAGTGATCTAATGGGCGACCATTTTCAAAAGAGTGCGTCAATACTTCGCACCCTCTAGTACCCTTAATTCTTCTAGAATTAGAGTGTTAGATCAAAATCATGGCGTTTGTCAAATAAGAGACAATATACATGGAAGTACCAGTAGTACAGGATATCAAATAAAATGCAGTTGGCTTTCAACGTGAGGCGGCCCCTTTGTCAAAGTTGGGCATTGCGTAGTTCGGGGCCTCTATCTCCCGGCATGATAGATTTATATGTAAGAGTTTATTATATTAAAAAAAAATGTTGCTACAAAAAGAATAATATTACTCCTAACAATAAATAAATTGCGCATTAAGGAGGTGTTGCTCGTACCTTAGATCTGATACAACTAATAGCAACGTGACATTGAGGCTGGATAGTTAGATCTAGGAAGCACAAGGGACTCAACTCTTTCCAACAACCATTTGTAAAATTATCATTGAAATTGTCATAAATTACTATTAGATTTGGATTCAACGGTAATTTCAAAATTTACGTCAATTTTGAGAGGACACTGATGACATTTAAAATTACTCATATTAATGTGACAGACCTAATTAAAAATAATTATATATGTCAATTCACATATTTATTTTATGATATATTCTTTTTGACTTTAATCCAATAGATTCTTTTTGACTTTGATCCAATAGTAATTTTTAAAAAAAATACCTTCCAATAGTGATTTTAAAGAGAATACTTTCAGTTAGGATGCGGTGTAAAACTTATCTTTTACAGTATCCAATAAGAAGTTAATACATCAGTTAAAAACACCAAATATATCTTATAAACAAAAAAAAAAAAACTTATCGACAAAATAGACAAATATCCATTTGATGAGATTTACTGGATCTACCTCTATTGTATTTGGTGTGTTTAAATGATATGTCAACATCTCATTGTAGGCTATAAAAGTAAGGTTTACGGCCCATCCTACAATATCCATTTAAATTTTCTACACATATGTTGAAACTTTTTTCTACTTTCGCACTCCTTGCTTCAATAATCATGTTTGAAACATTTATTTAGACCATTTTGAGCAACTGTCTTGTGTATAATAATAATTTTATTCATAATTCTCCTTATCATAAATAAATGTATTATTTACGTGTTTTGTTTTACTTTTTTCTTTTATCTCGTTTCTCTTTCCAACAATTTCTCTAACCTATAAATGTCCAAAATAAATTATAGGTTACATTTGTATAATTTAAACAAAAATTAAATTTTGTTAAATTATTTATTTCATTAGTGTCTAGCACATTTGTTTAGATCATTTTGAGCAACTATTTTGTGTATAATAATCTTTTTATTTTCAATTCTCCTTATCATAAATAAATGTATTATTTACATATTATTTACATGTTACTTACATGTTATGTTATATTAAATCTACTTTATAATATAATATAATATAATAAATCTATGTAAATAAAATTAAAATATTAACAATTATAGTGATATATAACATCGAGAACCAAGCACCTGCATTGCACGTGCCGTCCTTACTAGTCTTCCTAAAAAATTACAAACAAAAACAAGCGTTAATTACATCTCATCTACAAATAAAAGCAAATTGTTAATTGAATAGAAAAAAAAAAAAAAGCAAATTGTTAATTACATCTCCATCTTCTTCCCTGTTGGAATTCACAACTATCCTTGCTCAAAAGCTACCAAAAAAAAAAAAAACAGTCAATCACATCTCAATTTCTTTCTTGTTGGAATTCTGAATTGCACCGAATAAGTTATGTGTTTTAGATTTATTTGTCAAATATATTTTGTGTTATGGTGATAAGTTTATTCATATTGTATTTCTAACTGTTTAATTACAAACAACACAGCAAAACTATCTTCAATGATTAAATTATGTAGTTGTAACTGTTTGTTTTGCATTATGTTCGTCGGCTTGATTGTTTAAATACTCATTTTATTAGAATTAGAATAAAAAAGCACTGTAATATTTGTACACATTTTTGAACAAATATATAAATTTTTGAAAAGCACTTACGTTTAGCACAATAGAGGATTCCATATTTTTCCTTACAAACTGTTTGCGTTTTATATGTTTTGTATTGTGCGTTTTGTATAGATCTGGTTTGGATTTACGAGGGGTTTGATTTGGGTATAGAATGTAGAAATTATTCCCCCATGTGTTTTCCGTTGCTTTGCTTAATTATTTTGCTTTATTTATTTATTTATTTTTGTCATGTTTTACTTTACATTGTACACTAAATGATTGAGTAAACAATATATTATATATAATTCCTTAAAAAATTATATATTTTTGCCATGAAGTCTT
This sequence comes from Betula pendula, assembly GCA_900184695.1. Taxonomy (NCBI): domain Eukaryota; kingdom Viridiplantae; phylum Streptophyta; class Magnoliopsida; order Fagales; family Betulaceae; genus Betula; species Betula pendula. The sequence goes on from FXXK01002192.1 coordinate 36,757, forward strand.
AGGACAATTTAATTCATTTAAATTTTCCAATCATTACAAGAACATGAACATAGAAAAAAAAAAACATATAGAAATATCTTGTAATCTTTTGTTATTCTTATCAATATAATGAATGATAATATATATTTTTTCTTCTTTTAGTTTCTTCACACGTGAATCTCAAATTTTCAGACATCTCTCCTTGATATAATTAACATATTTGTGACTTTTTTAAAATTATTGTTATGTTTGTAAGAAATGATATGGTTAGATGATCATATTTCATTCATATGTTTATATCTTTATTTTTATTTTTCATCTTCCTTATAGTGCTTTAAACATGGAAGTGAACTTTATTTTGTACTCAATATGTGTATATCTTATAGCTACTGATAAATCCAAAGAGATTGAAATTTAATACAATTCAATATAATCTCTTATATGAATGTTTAACTTTATCTTTGTAAGATGATTTTTTTAGGAATAATGATACAAGTCACCCTTCATGTCTACGTTGTGTCAACCAAAATTAATATGGTTTTTAAAATCATTGTTAGATCAAAAGTAAAAAATGATGAATTATAAATTCAATGATGATTTTAAAAGTCATATCACTTTGTGTTGACACAAGATAGACATTGAGGGTGACATATATAATTACTCATTTTTTAGTGAGAATTCTTCAATGCGAAAAAACTTCTATGTACTGAAGGACGACTCTACATCTACAAAATTTTATAGCGTGGAGTGCTACATTATGAAAACTTCTTGAATAAAAAATCAATGGCATAACTGGCTCCCCGTAATGCAAGCACAAAAAAGATCCAATATATACACAAAGATTGAAAGATCATCTAGCAATAAAACAAAAAACGTTATTATTCAACAAAAAATATGAAATATAATTGATATAAAAACATGTAATTGTATGTGATTGGAAGGCTACGCATGTAGGATTATATTCCTCCGATTTATATTCTTTTATCTTCCTCTAATTTATGCCCTCATCAATTTGAAACAGGACAATTCTTATTAAGAATGAGATACATAAACTTCTATACAGAATCATATCAGAATTGCACTTCACTACTATAAATGAAACATCAGAAAAACACCATAAACCTAAATGTGCTATATATTTTTCAATACATTTTGATTTAAAGTAACGACATGTGTGCTATCTAAATTAATTTTCTTTCATTTTTTTTAGTATAATCTAGATATTAAATTTACTCTATAATATAATACAGTAAATCTATGTTAATAAAATTATAATATTAACAATTATAGTGATATATAACACCGAGAACCCAACATGTGCATTGCACATGTTGTCCCAACTAGTTTACTAAAAAGGACGAAACCCGTGTTTCAAATGATTTATGCTTCACTATAATTTCAAAGAAATTGTAGATTTTCAAATTATGTAAATTTATGCCTTTTCTTACATCAAACTACTTGAAAAATATTACATATTAAAAATGTGGCATATTAATGAGACAATAAAAAAAATTATTCCACAATGTTTTTTCTTACTCTTAAATGGGCGCTTCTTCTTTAGTAAACCAAAAGACAGTTTTTGGTTCAAAGTCTTTCTATGACATAAAGCCCAAGAATCTGATAAAAATATATTCAATTTTTATTGGTAACATGTCTCTTTTGTAATATATAACATTTTTATATCGTTCAATGCAAAAAAAAAAAATGAAATAAATTTACATAATTTAAAAATATACAATTTATTTGAAATTGTAGAAGATGCTTATCCATTTTGAATTGAGAGTTGTCATAATTATTATTATTATTATTTCTGAGCATATCTCAAGTTTGATTAAATTGATCTAGTAGTAATTCTTGATATTGTGGATGTGCTAGAGTAAGAGTAGTATAATCTAATTGATCCGTGTGATTATGTGGTGAAGGAAAGAAAAGTTTTAATTTGACCTGCAAAAGGAAGAAAAATTTGATTCTCTTTTGTTAACACAGTGACCTTTACACCTCTAGCCAACGGTGGAGTTTTGTTAAATAATTGGACGAAAGATAGACGAAGGTACCATTTTCGTCTTGCCAAAATTGAGGTACCACCTATGATACGAAATGAAATTGGGGTGACTTTTAATAAAGTCGTTAAACCACAAAGAGTAAAAAGGTATCTACCTCTTATGAGGTTTGTGGTGAAATCAATCATCTATACTTCTCTCTATTTTATTTGTTATTTACTTATGTTTATATTTATTTTCAAAACAAAAAATAAAGCAATCATCTTTTCTGAGTTAAGTTAGAGGAGATCTTTAATACTTGATAAACATCCACAAATAATAGTCTTTGAGGTTCGACACCCTCATATAAACTTATTTTACAAAGATTCGTATTATTGTGGGTGATAATTTTATTATTGATCATAAAGACCATCATGGCCCATTTTCAAAGAAGGCATCGGTAGTTGGGCCCTCTATCTCCCATGATAGATTTTATGTAAGGTTTATTATATTAAAAAGAAAATTGTATAAAAGGCATAATGGTATATCCTAACAAATAAATAAACTCAGTTAAAATACCTACTTCTCTTGTAAAAAACATTAAAATTTTGGGCAGAAAAGCATTCTTATGTTTTGAAAGAATTGTTTATTACTTATATACTCAGATAAGTTATTTCGCTATTTACTCTGATAAATAAATAAGTAGGAAATTCAGTTAGTTACTAGTTAATTGATTTGGACAACCTATGGATAATTTACCCCGGGTTAACCTCGTTCTAATGGTTTAATCCTGTGTATATAGTCTTAATTTGGACATTTAAGGCTAAAAAGCGAACTATAAATTTAATGCATTTAATTACAAGTTAGTTAAATTCTTGTAGAAATTTTGATGTAATGATTTTATCTGATATATTAGTAAACTCTAGTTTATTTTATTAATAAGTTTATCAGGGCATTGAAAGATAAAAATTATTATAGATATTTTCCGCTGCATATGGTTTAAAGATGTAGTAGTAATGTCTTGTGGTTTATTGAGGAAAGAAAAATTATATTTCCATTCTCTCTATGAATTTAGGGCTGGAAGTTTGGTTACTTAAGAATGTTAGTAACCAAACAGTCAAAAACGTAAATTGATTTTTTTTTTTTCATAAAATCTCATGAAGCTGTCAAATGGTTAAAAAAAAAAAAAAACCAACAGCTGTATAATAAACAGTGGTGAAAATCTTTTGATGCTCAAGTCAAATTTTGGAAGGTAAGAAGAAAGCAAGGCAAAGTAAGGAAATGTGAAAAAGGCATACCTAAGTGAGTCCCCCCTTGGTCCCTTTTATAGTCCCTCGTCTTTCGCCCTTTCTCCTAGGGTTTTAGGGCCTCCCGCTAGCAATTCTATACTAACGTGGAGATTCTCCCTAGGTTTGTTAAGAGAGCTAAGTTTGTCTGCGCTGTAATTCGACAAGCCCTTTTGGGTTCTGTTCGTAGATCGTCGGCTTAATAGGCCCTTGGCTCATGGGCCGCCAACCTTCCTAGTGATTTCTAATGGGCGACCCATTTTCAAAGAGGGCGTCAATACTTCGACCCTCTAGTAGGCCCTTAATTCTCTAATTGATTAGTGTTATGATCAAATCATGGGTTTGTCTTATAGGCCTTCTGAGTTCCAGTCGTAGGTTCATAAGCGTTGGCTTTCCAAGTGAGCGGCCCCTTTTCAAATGGGGCATTGGTAGTTGGGCCTCTATCTCCCATGATAGATTTTATGTAAAGTTTATTATATTAAAAAGAAAATTGTACAAAAGAATAATATTACATCCTAACAAATAAATAAATTCGATTAAGAGTGTTGCATCGTACCTTAGATCTGATACCAACTAATGCAACGTGACATAGTGGATTGTTAAATCTAGAAGCACAAGACTCAACTCTTCCACAAACCCAAAAAAGTCGAAAGAATTCAAAAAATAAAAGTACAATAAGAGTGTTTCTTATTGAGAAAATTGAAAAATATCAAGTATGAGCAACTATACCGTCTTATTGAACTTAAATAGAAGTAGGGTCGCAGCCCTAAAAAATAAATTATAAAACTAGCATGTCGCAAATTTATTGACTGAACTATAAGTTCGGTCGAGACAAAACTTCTCGATAAAAACCCCCTGGATCTTTGACTGAAATATTAATCGAAGCTCTTAGAAATTAGTAGGTCCTCACGTTTTCGGTCAACCGAACTTCCTGAAACATATTTTCATAATATGTATCATTACTCTTTGTTGAGAATAAGGTTGTATATTGAATCATACATAAAACTGTATATGAGGGGCCTATTTATATAGGAATACAATAGAGCTGTACATATCAATAAGCCATGTGGGACAAGGAACAATATATACTAATATAATCTAACATCCCCCCTCAAACTCAAGGTGGAATGCGAGAGACCAACTTGAGGTTGGAGATAAGATCGCAGAACCGTCCTGGAGGATGTGACTTGGTGAGAAGGTCTGCGAGTTGATCACGAGACGAAACAGAATAAAGCTGTAGTGAGTCTTGAAGAAGATGATGACGGACAAAGTGACAATCAATCTCAATATGTTTGGTCTGTTCATGAAAAACATCATTGTGAACAATCTGAACAGCACTTCTGTTATCACAGTAGACATGAGCAGGAGAAGAAAGAGAAACACCTATATCCTGTAATAGCCAGCGTAACCAAAGAAGCTCTGAGGTGGTGTCAGCTAAAGCACGATATTTTGCCTCAGTGCTAGATCGAGCAACAACAGTCTGTTTCTTACTTCGCAAGGAAATAAGAGAGGTGCCAAATAGAAAACAGTAACCTGTAGTAGAACGCCGATCTGTAGGATCACCTGCCCAATCAGCATCAATATAGGCATGTAGCTGAAGAGGGGACTGTGAGGAGAAGTGGAGCCCATGAAATAATGTCCCTTTTAGGTAGCGAAGAATACGTAGGACAGCTGAGAAATGAGTGGAGCGAGGAGCAGCCATGAATTGACTCACCTGATGAACAGCATATGAGATATCTGGCCGAGTGACAGTAAGATAGACAAGACTACTAACCAAATGCCGATACAAAGTAAAATCACGTAAAATCACGAAGAGGTTTCCCATCATGAGGAGTGAGACGAGTATTAAGCTCAGTCGGGGTGTCGGCGATCTTACTGTCTGTAAGATTGGCCCGTGAAAGCAAATCAGAGATGTACTTGGCCTGTGTCAAATAGTAGCCATCAGAAGAAGAGGAAATCTCAAGACCAAGAAAATAGCTGAGAGGGCCAAGATCCTTCATCTCAAAATGCTGATCGAGAAACTGCTTGAGCTCCTGAATACCAGTGAGGTCATCTCCAATAACAATCATGTCATCTACATACAACAGAAGTAGAATGGTGCCTCGATCTGTGCGGCGAAGAAACAAGGCTGAATCATAAGAGCTGATGGAGTAGCCAATGCGAGAGACAGTGATGCTAAATTTAGCAAACCATGCTCGAGGAGCTTGCTTAAGTCCATAGAGAGCTCGAC
>FXXK01002193.1:0-68238 GCA_900184695.1 Betula pendula
AAAAATAAAAAAATCATCAAGGAGCGCCGCACTGAAAAATATTGAGCGAGTCATTTTTTCTTTTCTTGAATTTGAGGTGTGCGTGACGACGTAGGGATGGATGGTCGTATGACTCATAACATAATAAATGCGGTCATTCTCACGATTTTGACTATTATACTCATAGAAGATAATAACTTTCATTAGGGGTATGAAAAGAGAAACAATATAATTATTCACCAAAAGTTTTCCTGGCACTGTATTAATAGACGGGGAGTTAGGGACATGTTTGGAAACATTATTTGTTTTTAGAGGAACTTCATAAATGTCCTCCAAATTTTTATGTAATTTGAACAATCTCCTTCAATGTTTGATTTTTCTTAATTTGACATTTCAAACTTTAAATTTGTTTCATTCAGCTTCCCTCCGTTAAGATTTTCTATTAAATCTTAATGGAGTAGTGCAAAAATTACCAAAATACCCATTATTTTATATTTTAAAATATATATTTTTTGTTTAAAATACATGAGTATTTTGAGAATTTCAACAAAATTTGATAGTGAAAATGGTGAAATAAGACAAATTGAAAATATGAGGGACCAAAGTGAGAGAAATCAAACATTTATGAATTATTTAAATCGCATGAAAGTTTGGGAAGCTTTTTTTTTTTTTTCCTCAGTTTTTAGTTTTTTTTTTATTCATCCAACGCAATTTTTTTTTTTCAATTCTTCTTAAAAGTCAACTTTTTTATTCAACTCAAATTTATTCAACCTAATTCAAATAATAATATAAAAATTATAAAAAAAATATATTTCTATTTAAAAAAAAAACTGAAAAAAAAAAAAAAAAAAAGCGAGAAAGATATGAAGGGGTGGCTCGGGCCACCCCTTACAAGTTTTCAGGCCCAAGCAATTTTCGGGGTGGCTAAGCCACCAAACAATTTTTTGGGATGGCCATCTGTTTCGAAGTGGCTTGACCACCTCGTCTGATTCGAGTATGATCGAAACTACCCCAATTTTTTTTTTTTTTAAAGAATTAAATATATTTTTATTTATTTAATTCTATTTTTCAAATATATTCACCTACTCAAACATTTTTCTAAACCATCCAAACAATATTTTGATTTTTTTTTTCTTCTGGGTATCCATAAAGTCAACTAATAATCGAATAAAATCGACACCCAAGCAAGCCTAAAATTGTTGGAATTAACTTTTTTCTCTTGACCTTTCCTTTCTTTTTGTCCCCCTGAATTTTCTACCTTGATGGGATTAAATCATTCTATCACAAGGTCGTTCATGTTTTTAGATTGCACTAGTGGTATCAGAGCATTAGGTTTATGGAGGAAGATAAAGAAAAAAAAAAACAAGAGAATTAAAAAATATTTTTAGAGGAAGTGTATTGTACCATCATAGGCGAGTCTTAAGTTTGGCATCAACCGTGGCCTTCTACAATCTTCACCAATTCATTGCCAAACCTGAAGAAAAACCTTTTGATGGTGACTGTGGTGGCTCGAAACTATATTGAAAATGCTCAGACTCTGAGAAGAAGATATGAAAATGTTTAGGTGCCCTCTAGCCCTACCAAGAACGACATTGTTTCGTTCTCGAAAAGGCATCGTCCCGTAAGAAATGACATGGCGTCATTTTGTACAAAGTGAGGCGCAACATTGTTTCACAAAGCATCCCAAGTCTGACCCGAATCCCATCTCGACCTGACTTGAAGTGAAAGTATACAGCCCGAAAACTCCCTCATAAAAGCCTAAACCCATAGAGACAAGTGTTAGAAAGAATACAATTGTTGGGCAACTAGCCATTGCAGCCAATTTCCCAGCTGTTGGAGTTATGGAATCACACTGTGATGCTCAAGCTACAGCTCATGATCTTCCATATTCTGTAGATCACAATCTTCCCTATTTTGGAATTAAGGCATCATGATGTAATGCTTAAGCTACAACGAATGCAATCAACTACAATTGGGAAAATCCATTTCAATCCCTCAAGTCTTGCTCATCAGTCAACTATACATGAAAACACTTTCTATTCTCTGTGCAATCAAGTGTGCATGGACTGCAATACTTATTCCACTCAATGAAAGCAAAGATAGCAAAGGAGATCAAGCTTTAGAAGGAAATAGAATTCTCATTTAATTGTAACAAATCAATTTGTAATTAAGTATTAATTCTCTTTCTATTTCTGATCAAGGAATCCATGTATATAATGTTATACGCATTTTTTGATATTTGATAGTTAAGAAATACAATTTGCTCTCTAAATTTGCATGGTATCAGAGCCTCAGGTACACACCAATCAAAACTCTTCCATGGCCTCCTTAAACTCCTCTGGATCCTTTTCCTCATCTCCCTCTACAACTTCCTTTATTCAAAACTTCACCCAATTCATTTCACTGAAACTTGACACCATCAACTACTTGATGTGGCAATCCCAAGTATTGAAATGACCTCCTAGGCATTGACGATGGAAGTGAGCCATGTCTTCAAAGGCTTTTGACCGATGAACAAGGCCAATCAACTGTCAATTCAAAACATACTCTCTGGAACAAAAAGGACCAGTTTTTATTGAGCTAGATCAATGTTATTCTATCTGAAAGTGTCTTGGCCACAGTCTATGGTCTGATCACATCAAGGCAGGTATGGTCTGCCCTTGCAGCAGATTTTCTTCCCAAAACTCGATCAAAGATCTCTCATATCAAGAGACAATTACAGAATCTAAAACAATGGTATATGACCTGTTTTGACTACCTTCGAGCTACAAAGGTTTGGACTGATCAACTTGCAGCTGTGGGACAACCAATTGATGATGAAGACTTGATAGCCTTCATCATTGGTGGTCTCAATCCTACTTTTAACTCATTCATCACAACTTATGTTTTTGCAACTCATGAAAATCCATTAAGCTTTGCAGATTTTTAAGATGAACTTTTGAGTCATGAAATGCTGCTTAACTAGCAGCATGTTGTTACTCTTGACCACTCTACATTTGCTTTGTTCACTCAAAGATCAGGTACCAAACAACAAATCAACATGAGAGGAGGAATTCCTGTTCAATTCAACAGATTCCCTCATCGTCGTCAGAATTCCAGATTTCCTGCACATGGATTTCCTTCCTATCGACAGAGATCTGCAATACCATCCAAGTTCGATGGTAATGGGGGTTCCAATTTCCATATTGGTGAAAGTTTCAACAATGTTGCTACTACAGGAAATCCTAACTTCAACACTGTTGATGCATCCAACCTCAGCAGATCTCCTAGACCTCCATGCTAGATCTGTGGTAAAACAAGCCATTAAGCATTAGACTACTTTCACCGCATGAACTTCTCTTATCAAGGCAGACACCCTCCTACTCAGCTAGCAGCCATGGCAACACAAACCAATGCTACATTTGATGACTAAGAGTGTTTTGCTGACAGTGGAGCAAATGCCCACATTACCAACAATTTGGAAAACCTGACTATTCAGCAACCATTTGAGGGGAATGACACTATTGAAATAGGAAATGGATCGGGCCTCACCATAGACAATACTGATTTAGCTCTTATACATACTCTCAAATCTGATTTCATCTCAATAAAATTCTTCATTGTCCTAATGCATTTGCCAATTTGATTTCCATCCAAAGCTTTTTTGTTGATAACCACTATTATTTTGTTATAACATCAACTCATTTCCTTGTGAAGGATATCCACACCTGGGCAATCCCCCTGGAAGACAGGACTGAAAATGAACTTTATCTAATATGGTTTCAAAGGAGCTCATTCAAGGCCAGACGTGCTTTAGTAGCCTTGTTAAGAATACAGACCTCCTCTTTAATTGTCACTTTAGGTTAGATCATCCTTCAAATGATGCTATTTCTAGGCTTGTCAAGTCACTTCATCTTCCAATTTATATAAAGAATCTTATTCAAATAAAATGATCATTTGTGATTCTTGTTGTAATGTTCTAGGAAATCAATTAACTAGTAATTAATTTCTTGGTTTGTCTCCCAGATTTAAACCACATGGATTAAGACTCATGGATACCCTTACTCTCTCGGAAAGAAAATTTGTAAAACATCGGCTAGAGAATCATCAGAATTCTCCGGATTAAATCAATTAATTTAACTAACCCGAAGTAATTTCCTATAGGGTATCCACATCAGTTAACTAGTAACTGACTGAATCCACTACTTGTAACTATTAATCAAAGTAAATAGCGAAATAATTGATCTGAGTTTACTAATTAGTAAATTAATCTATCATTAAATAATAGACACAGAGCTTCCAACCAGACATTACTATAAACATCATAATCAAATCTGAGAATACGGACTATTCGCTTGGCATCTTCATCCTAGCAAATCGCCTTGCAACGTTCTGTATTCTTGATAAGTGGTAAAATACCAAAGCGTTTTATAGGCAAAATAATAACTGACTAAGTCGACTGACTTAGTAAATAAAAACGATATGAACTGTTTATGTAATGAACTTCTTCACAGTTTGTAAAATAATATGGATTCTTTTAAATAAATAAGGTATTCTATCTCTGTCATTTTGTCGTTGAAAATTGTAGTTTCGTTTTGAAGAGATTTGACATAAATGCAACGATTAAATACCTATATTTTAATGTACGAAATATGCTATAAATATATGTATAGCCATATGTTAACAATATGGTCTATCCGAGACATTATCTTCTTCTGGCAAGGTTTGCACATCTCAAAGGACTTCTGAGATTACTTGGTTATCTAGTAAAAAAATCTGAAATTGAGAAAATATTTTACCTTATGAATAACAAATTTTGACAGGATGGATAGTCATAAAAATTCTTCCAGCTTATCAGATTTGGTACTTAAAAGCAACAACAAAAGAAGAATTCTTTGAAGAAAGAATGTTTGTTTGTTTTGTTTTGTTTTTTTTTTTTTTCAAGATTGAAGAAAGAAGAAATGAAGAAAGAATGTTTGAATCTATACGTTGAAGAGACAAATATTGGGCACAAAGCTTAATTGATTTGTTCAGCATAACAAGAGAAATTAAAGAATCAACCATCAACAAGTTTATGGTAACAAATGGTAAAAGACAGTATGTTACTAAAATCCCAATTAATTATACTCTTATAGCATATCAAATCAGAATAACTGAAGATTTGCTTGAAGACATGACAACAAGAAAAAAAAAAATCTTAATTTGTAGTATTATTTGTCTTTATTAGCAGATGATATAGAAACACTATATCATATTGAAGACATCCAAAGCCCTATCGCTTCGCCATAGATAGGAGATGAAAAATATCTCAACCTTATCAACTAAATGAAAGGATGAAATAAGACATGTGGGTTCAATAGTTGATTTAGATCTCATAAAATAGACTAAGAAACTTTGAATAACTTAGTTAGAAAATAGAAAACATCACACTTGATAATGAACAGCCGTGGTAATAACAAAGTCTCTTGATTATTCAATGGTACAGAAGACATAGCAGCCTTTCAACAAGAAGTTGATTATTATTATACTGAATATAAAAATGTTAAAAGAAATTTTAGACTATTGGAGACATCTTTACAAAGACTCACAACTTCTTGTTCACGAAAGAAATGAAATAATCAACAAGATAAGAACCACTTATCTCGAATATAAAGATCTTTTAAAACATTTTTACTATGAACAACTTTGTTTGTTTTTTATGATGATGAAGATATTGCTTTTTTATGATGATAAAGATAGTTTATCTTTAGATTCCTCACACAACACAAACGTGGTGAGTGAGTGAAAGTGAAAGTGAAAACGAGAGTGAAGAACAAAAAAACTTTTCACAAAACAAAAAGTAGAAAGAACTATTAGATGAAGAAGAATTTGAAACTTGTGGGAAACTAGTGAGTTCAATAATGAAAATATTAGTACCAGAAAAGATAAACTATCTTTAGTAGAGTAGAGTAAAAAGAGGAAGAAACCTCACTATATTTGGATATTACAATTATTTCTTTTAAATATCATATAAAAGTGATAGATGACTAGACTCAATCCTTATGTATCATAGTCTTGCACCCAAAAAAAAAAAAAAAAAAAAAAAAAACTTGATTACCTTGCAAGCTTGCAGCTACCTTTGAAAGAGACACCTTGAAGCCGTTAAAGCAATAGAAAAAATCAAAAGAAGGTAAAATTTTTTTTTTTAAAAAAAAAATGCTGTACTTTCTAATTTTTCGGATATGATGATATTTTAAGAGAATTTGCAAATATCTTTTTTTAAAAATAGCTTTATAGTTATATTAGAGAAGCAAACCATTCGAAAAAATGCTGGGTGAATTTTATTTTTAATAGAAATAAAAAGTCATTGATGTGATATAGATTAGAAACGATGTTGTGAATTTTTTTGTAAAGAAAAAGTAAAAAATTAATAATTTTAGTAAATTTTTTTATTTAAATAATAATAAAATTTATTGATAAAATAAAAAAATAAAAAATTATTTAAAAGTAATTAATAAAATATAAATAATAAATAATAATTAAAAAGGAGCAGAGGTAACCACCAGCCAAACCGAGCAGCTAATTCTATGCTCATCAAAGCATTCTACAATATTTATTATTATTTTAAAACAACAAAAGAAAAACAGTATTTTTTTTTTTTGTAAGCCCAAACTAAAAACCACCAAAACACGAAAAAGGATCCATCGTCCTCGACCAACCGTCAAACCCAAAGTTCCAGTTGAAACCCTTTTTGAGATCTGGACTCTCAAGAATCCAAAGACCTTAAAACAATGATCCAGTTTCTCGTAACATACAAGAACCTAATACTCCAAACATCTCTCACTGTCTCCCTCACTTTCCTCCTCTCATTCTTCAAAATCCCCTCCCTCTCCCTCCATGGTCTCCACACCTACATCCAACCCGAAAACCTCAACCAAGAGGGTCTCCGAGCCGCCATTAGACGACCCCAGAACTCCGAACCAAGCCCCAATCTCGACGGCTACCAACAATTATCTTCCAAAACCAACACCGAGCCCAGGAAGAGGAACAAATCCAAGAACAAGTTCGAGTTCGATGAGAACAATGCCCAGATCTTCAGGATCAAGCTCGACGACACCCATATTCAATCCCGCCTCTATTTCGATGAGTATCGCCGTGTTTTTACTCTCTCATTTGTTTGCCTTTCTTGTTTATTGCTTCAATTTTACTTGGGTGCTTCGGAGAGCTCTGGGTTTTGGGTAAATGGAATTTTTGTTCCTCTTCTGTTAGGGTTTATGGATGTTTGTCAGTTATTTGTATTGCTTGGGAAGATTTCGTTCGAGAAATCTGCGTCGAGGTGGTCGGAGAAGCAACTGAGTATGCTGGTTGGGGTTTTGGGGTTTATGCTAGGGCTTATGATTTGCTCTGAGATTGTTCCTTGGGTTTTGGATTTCAGATTTGGGTTAATTAGTGGGTTTGGGAGGGTTTTTGTTGCTGTTTTAATGGGCTGCCTCGCGGGTTTTCTGCTGATGCCGGCATTGAAAAATGCAAGGGCGTTTTGGCTTGGAACGGATCAGCTTCGAAGCAATTTATCGATGATTTATTGTGGATGGTTTGGAAGAATGATTCTTTATGCGAATAATATGTTGATTATGTTCACTGCATTGCTTTGGATTACTCCTTTTTTTGAAATTCTTATTAACAACAACAATGGTGATGGTAAAGGAGGGCGTGCGGGTAGTGAAATTGGGAATGCTGAGAGGTTGAATGGCAGTGTTGGTATGTCTCGTTCAGATTTTAATAAGCTAAGGGTTTGGTGCTTGTTGCTTTCGGGTTTATTGCAAATTGTGGCTTTAAGACCAAACGTGCAGATGTATTTGAATGAGGCATTGTTATCTTGGTACCAACGGTTGCATGCTAGCAAGGTTCCAGATTTGGATTTTAGCAGGGCCAAGGTTTTTCTGCACAACCACTACTTATGTCTCATTGTTTTGCAGTTTTTTGTGCCACCAATCCTGGTAATTCTCTTTGTTGGCTTATCTCAGATTGATGGTTACCAATCTGTGTGTGGTCTACTGCCTTGCTCTGCTTTTGTGGAGGAAGTGGCTTTGTTTTTGGCTTGGTGGGTTGTCTTTGTTTGGGCTGTTTTCACTTCCGGAAGCCTTGTATTGTATCGTCATGGCATTTTGTATGTGTCTTGATGACTGATTTTTGGTTTTGGCCTTCCACTTCTGGCTTTTGGATTTTTGTCTAATTGAAGAGTGTTGTGGTTGTAATGGGATTCTTCTAAATGCTGACATGCACAATCCGTCGAGCTACAAATACTTTATGGTGCTTTTGTTTGTCAACTCATCTGTACAGTTGGTTATGCATTTCACATTTATAGTGACTAGAATGAGAGTTTAAATTTTTATGCAGGTAATTTTCCAAGTATCTAGTCGTGACTGGTAGAGACATATTCAAGCATATAGCTGGGTCGTTTTGTTTTCATTTTATGTTCTTTAACAGGAAAAAGAAAAAGGCATCTAATAGCAGAATTGCAATATTTCTTGTAAACAACACCTTCTAGTCATCATCTCATTAAGCAAGCAGATAGTCTATTTCCCCATAGGATGCTGGTCTTATCTGGTATGTTACTCGTATTGACATCATATCATGTATATCTTTTCTGTATGTTATATAAAAATCTGTATATCTTTTCTGTATGTTATATAAAAATCTGATATCATCATCCTCGATAGGATACTTACCACTATGCAGAGTTTAAAATATGACTCCTACTCTTAGTAATATATTAATCCACATTTTGGATCTAAGCTGTGAAGAAAATTTTTGTCCTCCACTTATCCCTTTCTGAGATGTATTCGTGCAGAATTTGTCATTGTAATGATCATAATGTCACCATTTTGCAGCTATTAGCATTCGACATGTGTTAAATACAAGTTGGGCCACTCACAAGCATATTCTTATTTTTTGTTTCTTTTTGATCTTCCCCCCTCCCTACAGTCAGCCCTTCTGTTTTATAGGAATGGTATATTTTATGCACAGGAAACCTGCCCCCATGTTTTTCCCACTATTTAACACTTAGGACCCATTAAAGCTAAGAACCATGTCACTGTTACTGCTCTCTCTGTTGGACCAAATCATTGTTAATGCTCTCCCTGTTTTGTCAATGGTGCCATTTAAAATTTTCTGCACAAATTTGCATTCATGTCTTCAATTCATATTCCATTTTTTAACTATATAGAAAATGAACCCCAACATGATTCTCAAGGCATGTCCAATTTTCTTTAGTTTCCTAGCTAACTGTGATATTAGTGGAGGATATGCATCACGTTTTAACTTGATACTAATGCATTCAAGTTTTCATATGAGCGTTCTTAGGGTTTAAAACACTAGAAAGAACTTGTTGTGTATTGTAATGGATGCTTTTTTGTTTTCAAAAAAGAATTTTTTTTTTAAACAAAAGAAGCTGATATGTATTTGAAGATTTTGTTGTTTGAAGCTATTTATAGAGATAATCTATATCAAATTGACTCTATTATTGAAATGCTGTGCCTCCTCTAATGAAAGCTCTTATTCTCAGTCGAAAAATATGTTCACTCAGATTCTTAGTGAAGATCACTGCATAAAATCTTTGCTTCTAACTGAATTTTGATGTTCCCAGCAAAATCTAGAAGTGCATGTATAATTTTTTCCTGATCCTATTATCTGAAAGGGCTAATACTGTGTGATAGGAACTTTAGATTTGAATGAATGAGCTGTTATCGGTTGAGGTTTTATTTTGGTGAGGTAACAGCATATTAGAAAGAGCTCAGTGATACTCCTGCTATACTTGATTAAATGTGACCACCTCCGTGCTTCAATGTCCTGTTTTTCGTCATTTTCCAGGTTATGAGCTTCACTTTATGTTCAACCTGAATCCCCAACCTACTTATGTTCTGGTTTGATTTAGGTTGGTCAGGTCAAGCTTGACCGAATAAGTTTCCTGAAATTAAGCAGTTGTGTGAATAGGAATATAGTCTTGTTGTCTATTACCATGCTTCTTGTAAGATCGGGCCTATTTTGCATAGAACGTATATAATACCTCCTCCATTCTCTGGGTTTACATCCTGTTAGTACCACGGTTCAAAGATCATGAAATTTTCAAGATTAATGCTAGGAACTATATTTTTATCTCATCCAACAATGCTGTTGTTACAATCACAATTAATCCTTTGATCAATCCTTGTGAAAAAGAAAAAAATTTAAGGGCTGATTGGGATTATCATGTTAACATTATAAGATAGCCAACATATGATTTTCTAGTATGAGAGACCAATTTTTTCTCCCACAAATATCTTAATATTGATGCGGCAGTCTCAACTAATCCTTAGATTAATATTTGTAAAAAAAAATAAAAGAAAATCTAACGGTTGATTGAGACTAATATGTGAAATAAAAATGTGGTTTGTAGCATTACTCTTAATGAATACATCGTCATTTTTTTTTTTTGGTTTCATGGTTACAGTCTACCATCATCAATTAAGGTCAAATGCACTCTTGTTGAATATGTTTGTTTCCTAAATTATTAGAAAATAGGCAAGGAATATTCACTTTCGCATTTATGCATGACTTGTTTGTTTTTGCCCTTTATGTGGATGTTTCTTTTTGAGGAAAATGGCTCCAAAGAAGTCGGTTTCATATGGTGGATAAAATAATAGGTATGTTGGATATATAAGCATATGCGTGGTTCTGAACTCCTGCTAATGGATCAAATTTGGACCCGTTATGGGGTGGGGGGAACCGAGAGGAAAATGTTTTGGATGAGAAACATACCCCACCAAGAAAGTTCACGGAAGTTTTTCGGACCACCTACGGACATTATTCAAGACAAAAATATTTGGCCGTTTTGGCTGCTGGAAATCCAAATCGAATTCATGAAATTTGTCTGGCTGCTCAGGAAAAAAAAAAANTTATGAAATTTATATCTAGCCCAGGCATTGTAAAAAAAAACAAAACAAAGTGTAATATGTTCGCGGGAATAAAATGGAGGAAATTGTGGCGGTGGATTCCACCAACGAAGTACCCCGAACAAAATGAAAATGAAAATTGTTTGAAATCGTGTTTTGTTAAAATCAAATAGTTGACTTGGCTTATTAGATGCGAGAAAAATAAAATAAAAAAAGAAACAAACAAACAAACATATTCTTAGCTAGCATATGAGCAGCACCATTCGCTT
Organism: Betula pendula; assembly: GCA_900184695.1. NCBI lineage: Eukaryota > Viridiplantae > Streptophyta > Magnoliopsida > Fagales > Betulaceae > Betula > Betula pendula. The sequence continues at coordinate 11,138 of FXXK01002193.1, forward strand.
TCCTTCAGATGTGTGACACCCCCCATTGTTGTAAAGAATTTAGCACTATTTTGACATCGTCAATTAATTGGCCATAATATGACTAATTTTTGTTTTTCTTTCATAATGCATACCTGTAAAACATCTCTTTCCAGTTTCACCTTTTGCTACCCCAATTCTTTACAAAAACTCCAGCCCTTAAAGCAACTATGGATTTAACAACAGTCAAGTAAGTAATATTATCTTTTAGAGCTTACAACGTTGCCAACACCTCCCCCACAGGATCCCGCACAATCACCTCAATGCACAACTTTCTATTTTTCTTATCTACTGTAGCATCTCAGTTTACTTTCACAAACCCACAAGAGGGAGCTTTCCAGTTTAAGATTCACCATTATATCTTCTTCTCACTTCTCATGCGGTCTTTATTAAGCTTCTTTGTATTTGTTGAGAGATTCCATTGCTTTCCGTGTAATCCACAGGCTTCTCGCTACTACCGCCGTAGCTTCAAAATCATCTCTATCCAAACCACTTTGAATATAATCTACAATATGGAGAAACTCGGAATCCTCTACACGACTCTTTCAAAGCTTCAGACCATATATATTCCACGCATCACTTGCTGTCGAGCAACTTCATAGTACATGCCCTGTTGTTTCTTCCTCCAACTCATATATTGGGCATAAAAGATCCGTCACAATTTCTCTTTTTTGAACAAGTATTATTACAAGCACTCCACATGAAAACTTACCACATATGATGCACTTGATTCTAGACATCATTCACTCAAATTACTCTTTAATCACAGTCAAATCCTATGGCTATGGTATCTACATTTTCTCATGTTACTGATTTTCGTTAACAATTTTAACGATAAATCAATATAAATAATTGATTAATTAAAACAATTGGGTATTATGAGAGATGTGATTAAAAGAATTAAAACCTGAAGGATATTAACAGAATTATATCAAACGACAGGAGATGTATGAATATTTCACCCTATGAACATTCAAAGATCTCTCCTCTTTAATTAATGTGCGTGTAGATGTAATTGGTTTAAACTATTGACTAAAAATAGCAAGCAAGTCAAGAGGGTGAAAATATTCATTCAACCAATAAAAACAAATCCCTTGTAGCCCTTTTCCCTAATCAATTAAAAAAAAAAAAAAACCAATAAAAACAAAGAAGAATAAGTAAAAACAAAAAATCACAACATTCTTGGCTCTTATAGAAAATAAGTTGAAGAAACCAAATTGATAATTGACACCCCAAAGGGCCGAGACAGTCAAGATTAATTTTCAAGGACTTATTTTGTTTTCTTCTCCTTTTGTTGGGGAGGGGCCCGAGGGGGTGAAGTACTTCAAATAATTGTTTTGATCCAAGGGTACCTTTTTCTTTTCTTTTTTTTTTTGTCTATTCGATCCAACGGTACTTAATACACAATCATCAGGGGAAGAAAAAAAACAAAGACATGACGGATAAAAATTATATTATTTGTTAAAGAAATAATAACAATAATAAGTAATAGTAGTAATAAGATGACGGCTGATGGGTGCTTCGTCGTGTTTACGCGGAAGATTAGGTCACCTGTAACTATAAAAATTAAAATTAAAAAATAAAATAAAGGAAAAGAAACCGAAAAGAAGAAAACTGGTTGGGAAAAGAAATCTATGAAAATGCCTTCAGTATCTTTTGGTCCCGAGGAGAAATTTAAAAATGAATGCAGCCTTAACACAAACCAATTTAGATTTGTTAAGCTACGGATCACGTCATGATTTGGTGAAGAAAAAAAGAGTCGTACATTGAAATTAATTATTTGCCGCTTGGTTGGAACTTGGAAGGATGAAAATGACCAACTCCTACCTATTCATACTTAATGCGGGTTTGGATTGAGTAATTTTTAAGGTTCTTATGGGTGCAATAGTGTCATTTTGCTAATGTGGATGGCTTTTAGAACGTGACTTGTGGAATGCGATTTAAATTCTATAAAATACTTTGACTTTCCTCCCTCGACACTAATTAGTTTTTAGATAAAATAATTAAAGGTCGAATCTACCAGTTCTTGAAAAATCCTAATACATTATTTCGTTTGATTGTATTTAAGGGGAGGAAATCATCGTACCACTTTGCTCACGTGGACGACTCTTAAAACATGCCTTGCAGAGTATGATTTCAAATGTCATAAAAGGCTTTGACTTCCCTCATTAAATATCAATTGATATTCAAATTGTCAAAAGCCGGATCTAACAGTTATTGAAAAATCCTAATAGATTACTTTGTTTGATTTTATTTAAAGAGAGGCACGTTGACGCTCTTAAAACATGTCTTGTAAGTGCAATTTCGAATACCATAAAAAGCTTTAACTTCTCTCAATAAACACTAATTAGTTTTCAAACGAAATGGTCAAAGCCCTGGTCTATTAGTTCTTGAAAACTCCTAATATATTACCTCGTTTGATTGTATTTAAGGGGAGGAAAAAGGAGAGGAAAGGAAATGTGAATTCTCTTTCAACCACCTTTTGTTTGAAATGTGAATTCCTTTCCAGAGAAATAAAAATCCACATTCCGTTAGCCTTCATTCCTCGTGTGCGCATTAAACCATACTCTTTACAAAAATTGTTATATATATATATAATGTTATTTAAAAGTGAGGAACTATTTTATTAAAAAAAAAAAATTGAACATAAAATTTATATATAAATGCGAGGAAAAATTTTATTTTTTAAAAATATATAAACAAATATATTTGATTTGGTTATAGATGAAAACTAAAGAAAATAAAATAAGATAGTACTGATAGTTTTATTTATTATTAAATGAAAGAAAAAAATCATAGTTATATATAGTTTTTCTACCCTTAACTTTTTTTTTAAAAAAAATTAAAATAATTTGTATCAAATAGCCCTAGGAATTTTAAGAAATAAACATAAAATTATTTAGAAAGAAAAAATAATGTTGGGAGATAGATAAAAGAATATTAAGTAGTATTTTTCATTCTTATATAATAGCGTACTAGCGTATTAGTTAACCAAATATGATATTTTAAGAAATTTATCAGATTTTTAATCGTTTCCCAAACGTGAAAATTATTATATTCCTAAGTATCCAAATTCTCACGCATCACAATCTTAAATATAGAAATACCTAAAAAAAAAAAAAAAGGAGGTAAATTTTAGTCTCTCCCGCCAACACTATCCTTTTTAGAACAAAAACAAGCCACCATATGTTGGTTACTGTCTTTTTTTTTTTTTTTTTCCTATACAAATTCAGGAACGGGGAGCGGGATGTGTGGTTGGTTGAGCCGTGATATACAACAGTTTAGGCTGAATGAACAGTAATTCAGTTTGGACTGGATGAGATTAAAACAAAAAAAATTATTTTTTTAATAAATAAAATCCACAAAAATACTATTTATATACCTGAACTAAATAAACAACCATTCAATTCAAACTTATCTATATATTTACTCGTGGTTTACTCGTGGTTGGTTACTTGCTTAATTCTAGAGTCTACCCCCCTCCCCCGAAAAAAAAAACATCTACGGACTGGGGATGTAATTTTAAAAAGAAAAAAGAAAGTCTTGCCAAAAAAGAAAAAAGAAAGTAAAAAAACGGTGGGCTTCTAAAGCCCAAACAAAAAAGAAAACATATTTTATGTTTTTCCCCTTTTCTCTCACACAAATGAGACAGTAATTCCTATTAAGTACGTAACTGATTTTACCGCAACAGCTAATCCAAGGAAATCGTACATACACTGCACTTGCCAGTTGCCACGCTCGCACACGCGCATACAAGGATCTCACACGGAAGTTTCCCGAGATAAGACGTCGCGTAGTAGCTTCTCGTTCTTTCATCTCTTTTCTCTCACACTCGCTCTCTCGTTGTCTTCGAACCCTTTTTCCTCACCATTAAATTCCCACAGGAAGCTTCTAGAACTACCCAATACCTCTCTCTCTCTCTCCGTCCTCTCCAACCAAAACTCCCAAAAATTTTCCCAACAAAATTTTCTCTTTTGTTTTAAGAGTTTGGTTTGTTTTGGGCTTTGTTATGGTTCCTCCGGCGGAGCAAAACTGTGAGTCAACCAGCGGCGACTCCCAGAGATCTCTACCGACACCGTTTTTGACAAAAACGTATCAGCTGGTCGACGATCACACCATAGACGAAGTTATCTCATGGAACGACGACGGATCCACTTTCATCGTCTGGAACCCCACCGTTTTCGCTAAAGATTTGCTCCCCAAATATTTCAAGCACAACAATTTCTCTAGCTTCGTCCGCCAGCTCAACACCTATGTAATTCTTTCTTTCTTTTTTTGTTATCTCTCTATTAATATTAATTATGAAGCTTTGTACTTTCAGGTTTTGATTTTTTTATTTTTCTTTTTCATTTTGGTTTTGTAGGGATTTAGAAAAGTAGTACCTGATCGATGGGAGTTCTCCAACGAGTACTTCCGTCGAGGAGAGAAGCAGCTTTTGCGCGAAATTCAGCGCCGAAAGATTACATCGCCGATGGCAACAGGTCCGGCTCCGGTTACGGTGGCTATGGCGGCGATTCCGACCGCGAAGCCGATAATATCGCCGTCGAATTCCGGAGAAGAGCAAGTGATTTCCACGAACTCATCGCCGACAACAGAACCGGCGGATCTAGCCGACGAGAACGAGAGGCTAAGGAAAGAGAACGTGCAGCTGAGCAAAGAGTTGGCGGAAATGAAATCGCTCTGCACCAAAATCTTCACTTTGATGTCAAATTTCGCGAGTAGTAACCAATCGGAGATTGCCGGAAAACCGCTCGATTTGTTACCGTCAAAGCGGTTCGCCCGCGAGGAGACGGAAACGGGCGCGAGGCTGTTCGGCGTGGCGATCGGTGGGAAGAGGGCGAGGGAAAGCGAGGGTGAGGCGGCGGAGGACGAGACGGAGTTGCGTCTGTACCAGCCTGGGGCGGGGATCACGAAATCAGAGCCGTTGGAGTGTCAGAGTAACGTTGATGAACGAAAAGCCTCGTGGCTTAAGCAGTGCCACTGGGATGATCCTAATAATCATAGGGTTTGTAATTGATTAGAGTATTCGGTAGATTGGATATTAGCAGTGAAGCAGTGGATCCGGTTCCCCTGTGGAACACTCACGTGACTAAACTGTGTCACGTGGGTGATCAACCTAAATGGGACCCATTTTCAAGAAGTTTCTTGGAACTTTTTGCTTTTTTCTCTCTCTCTCTATTTTATTTTGTGTCGTTCTTTTTTTTTTTTGCTATGACTTAAACGTGGATTCCATGATGTTGACCCTGTAGAACTCTACTATGAACGAACGATGGAAACTGGTAGAAGGACGTTAATTCTTAATTTAATCTCAGGCGGCTATGGTAATTGCGACCGACTTATGGTTTTTATTCGATTTTTTTTTTTAATTTGTTAATTAATTTGAGTGATGTGATGTTCGGCCGGTGGGCGAGGTTGTTAATCAAATTGTTTGGAAGATGGTGAGATCACCGGACAGGGATTGGGAATACAAAAGAAAAAAGTGCTCTTAATGTCAAAAAGCGTAATACACTAATATTAATCGGATGTATATGCCTCAGGTGCTGTAGTTAATCAAAAGGCTTGAATTTAATTTCATAGGTTTGAAATCAAATCCAAACTTTTGGATTAACTACAGGATAGATGCTTTAAACAATTTTACAGCACTTAAGCCTCATCTTAATTGGATACGTTCTTTTTACCAAAGAAAAAAAAAACCTTTTTTATTATTATTGTAATTATTATTTTTACTTTTTTTTTTCTTTAAAAAGTGATATGTAAGAAGCATGCCCGAATAGGAATCCTGCTCGGATAGAGAATTATCTTTCACAAATCTTTGTTATTACTCATGCTCGCTTTGGATTCGAGATCTCAAGAGGGTGAAGGTTAAGATTAAGCTTAGTTTAATTATCGTTGAGAGGGCCGAAATTTGAATTTTTTGTGAGATTTTATACGCAACTAAATATGTGAAGGGAGAAGAGAATAAAATATAAATGATGATATATGGCAATAAAGGAGTGAGCACGAGCACGAACATGTCCGAATAAGAGTTATCCTCGTATAGGGAATTATTTATCACAAGTCTTTGTTGTTACTCTTACCCACTTTGAATTCTAGATCTAGAAGGGTAAGATTAAGCTTAGTTCAATTATTATTGAGAGAGTCAAAATTTTTGAGTTTTTGTGAGATTTTGTAAGCAACTAAATATTTTAAAAGAAAAGAGAATAAAATATAATGATGGTATCTAGGAGGAGGATATATGATAATGATTTTGTGTATTTTTGTTGGCAAACATATTAAGATTTGGAGGATAAATTAGGGCATAATTTGTGCTTTTGGTGGATGGAACTTAAGATGGATGCCATGATATTCTGAGCACCTTTGGTCCCTACCGCTCTTAAGAGTCTTATTGACCATTTGTCTAAATTTAGTTTCATTTCCTCCAACCCTTTTTCTTGGACGGTGGCAAGTGGCAAGACTGAATTTGTTACCGCACGTTAATCTGATTTTTATTATTTATTTATTTATTTATTTTATACAGAATATGAAAAGAGAAGCTTTTGGATTACTCACTGTATTCTTCCAAACAGTGATTAGGGAAGCTTTTAGTGGCTAAAAAAATTAATTAATTAACGGGAATATTGACGTGTTGCGGGTATCTCAACGTCTTGAAACGAAGGAACCAAAAGAGGTGAGAGAGAGAGAGAGAGAGAGAGAGCGCGTGGATGTTTCCGCCTTAGAATATGTAGAGCCTTTAATTTATTTTTGTAATTTAGTTGTATAGATCTGTTTACAAGGAAAAGAAGGTCCAACTTTGTCAACTGTAGCGTAATTAGTTTGAGAACGGTGTGGTGGGAAAGAGAGAAAGAAAAGGAGCTGCCTTTATTGACTCCCTTCCCAAAGGAAACTTCTTTTTTCTTTGTCTTTTTTAACTGAGTGGTCAGAAATTACAACGCAGAATACGGTCTATCATTCATTTTCTTTTTGTGGGTAAAAGTATATGTTTCCATACTTGGTCCAATTCACTTACTAAGTAAGGGCTAGTAATTTTTGACATGCAGGAGTAAAGTCAGAAATTGATTATTAGAAGGGTTAAATTAAAAATATGAAACCGTAATTTAAAATAAAAAATAAATGTTCTTCAATTCAACCCTTAATGTTCTATAATTTGAGTTTTAGAAAGATGTTTAGTTTCGACCCTTAAATGTTTAAGAGGACGCTATTTGAGATTTGAAGTTTCATCATCAAACAATGTATTACTTTTTGGAATGTCAACCTTTTTTCTTTTGAGTCTATAATTTTTAATTTCGACGCTAAAAAAAAAGAGTATTGGGTATATATGGCTAAAATACTTACTTTTTTGATTTGATTATGAACATTTCCCAACTTTTTTCTTTCTATATATATATATATCTCAAAATTTTTTAAGAACTAATTTTATATGAATTATAATATTCTCTACGTAGCAAATAGTGATTGATGCAACAAAAACAATATATCGTTTTTGCCTTGTCTACTCACTAGAGAAAAGGAGATGGTTCACAAATAGTTCAATAAAAAACTTTAGAGTGATAAAAATAAAATAAAATACAAATATGATTCTCAAAAGATCAAATGAGCCTCTCTTATTATTATTATTTGAAAAAAATGACAAATATGTAGGTGCCATTTCAAAATATCCCTTATAAATAATTTTTTTTTTTAAAAAAAGGCTTGTGGGGCCATGCCCCACAGGCCCTAATGTGGCTCCACCACTATTGATACGATTTACAAACTCAATACAAAATTAACTCATTTAATTAAATGAGTTGAATTAGAATTAATCTATATAATCTTATACTCATACTTTATTAACATAATATAAACCCAACACACGGGCACAAATTGCTACCTTTGGTTAAAATGACTTCACTTGCACTATTTTGGACTTTTGGGGCATGGTGTTTAGGCTTTCTCATGTTGGGCCGCAAGGGGATGGAGCTGGCCTGAGGTTCTCAAGTCCAGATATTTTGGACTACCTTCAACGTCATGGTCTAGGATGAAATGGCCTAAGTCCAATTCTCAAAGCTATCCAATATTCTACTTCTGGCATGGTAAGATTTTGGAAGTAATTACTTGAACCAATCAGTTTTCACTTTTCACCTTGTTAACATGAATCCTTGAAGACTTTCCATGAATAATCAACCTTCAACCAACTCAACTTTTTATCATTTTGAAAGACCACAACCAAAAGCCCAATTGAGTGCAATAATTTTCAGAGTAGATTACCAGAGGAGAAAAGAAAGCAGAAGATTTCATTGGTGGGTGTTAAAGAACTGAATTAGCTGAATACAAAGCCCAGATAGTAGGTTACGGCAATGAGTTGTAATTATGGATTAGGTGTAAAGATCGAGTAGAAGAAGGGTATGTCCAATATAATTAACAATTCCCTCAATCATGCTTGAAGCTCTAAATTGCAGTTAGATTAGTAAACAGAAACTGTAAACAACTTAACATCCCCAATTCTCCTTAATTAGTTTACTCAACTATTCTAACAACAAAACCTATTACCCCTACTAAGGCAAAGGCAAAGAAACTCTGCAATTACTCATCCTTGATAGCTTTCAGCAACTTCAATACTTGAAGCATGGTAGGCCTATTTGCAGGGACTTCAGAGAGGCATACACAAGCAATCCGCACCATTTGAAGCATCATCTGCTTTGAATCAGCATTGAGAACTGCTGGATCAAGAACATCAGCAGACTGCCCTTTATTGATCTTTTGAAACACCCAGCCAACCAGATTCCCACCTTCAATCTCCTTAAAATCTGGCCCGGTAGGCTCTTTCCCAGTCACCAATTCAAGCAAAATCACGCCAAAACTGTAAACATCTCCCCTTGAGGTGGATCTCCCACTCTGCCCATACTCAGGAGGAATATAGCCAAATGTTCCTGCAATATCAGTTGTGACATGAGTCTCACAAGCACTAATCAATCTTGCCAGCCCGAAATCCGCAACCTTCGGTTCGAAGTCTTCATTGAGTAAGATGTTGCTGGCTTTAACGTCTCTGTGGATTATGTGGGGGACGAATCCATGGTGAAGAAAAGCAAGCCCGCGTGCAGCACCAGTAGCAATCTTGAGCCGTTTGTTCCAGTTAAGGACTTCAAGGGCCCCTGTCCGATTTCTCAGCCAAAGATCTAAGCTCCCATTGACCATATATTCATACACAAGGACCTTCTCCTCGCCTAATGAGCAGTATCCAAGCAATGGGACGAGATTTTGGTGTTTTACCTTTCCCAAAGTTTCCATTTCGGCCATAAATTCCCGGTGACCCTGTGTTTTAGCTTCGCTTAGCTTCTTCACTGCAACTGTTTTTCCACTAGGCAAGATTGCCTTGTATACAGTTCCAAAACCTCCATCTCCAATTATGTTTGTCTTGCAGAAATTGTTGGTGGCTTCAAGAATATCAACCAAGGTTAATTTCAGAAGAGGCTGCTCAAACATGGCTACATTGATGCTCAAAGGTTCCTTCGATCTGCTGCTGCTTAAGAAATAGAGATTCTGATCTATAAAACTGTTTAGTTTGCTTTCCTCCATTTCCTCGTGATCATTCTGCCTGCAGCTTCCAGTAATCCATCTTCGTAGAGCAAAAGCTACAGTAAGAGCGATGAGTGTAACTCCTACCACAATCCCAGCAAGTCCCCAAGCATTTAACAGTGCTGATTTCTCCAAGCTTCTAATCTGGCAGTCTAAACCCAAAATTCTCCCACACAGATTTTTGTTCCCAGCAAGTGAAATTCTTGATAGGTTCAGACAAATACCACTTCTGGGTATAGGCCCTTCCAATCTGTTTTCTGCCAAATTTAGGAAAAGCAGGTTGATCAGGCTGCATATTTTATCAGGTACACGTCCAGAAAGCCTATTCCGGGAAAGATCAAAATACTCAAGTTGCATCAGATTCCCAAGGTCCGGTGGAATATCTCCTGCAAACAAATTGCCATGAAGATCCAAACGTGTCAAGTAGGAAAAATTGCCCAAAGATGATGGCAACTCCCCGTCAAAGAAATTAATACTCAAATTCATCGTTTCAATCTTCCAGGACATGGAATGGGAAAACAGCTCGTCAACCTGACCAGAAAATCTGTTCTGCTGAACATAAAGCCCCACAAGGTTCATCATGCTCGATAAAGATGCAGGAAGCTCACCATTGAGCTCGTTAGAGCTCAAATCTAAGTGGGTCAGCGCTTTCAACTTCCCCAAATTTCCTGGAATCGAACCGGATAACCTATTACCGGTCAAATTAAGTTTCACCAAACTACTCAATTGCCCTAAGCTTCCAGGAATTGTGTCTGTGAGCTGGTTATTTCCAAGATACAATCCTTGAAGCTTGAGGGACTCACTGAATTCCGGTGGAATGGAACCATTTAGCAAATTCCCTGACAAATCCAAGGTTGTAAGATTTGTTAAGCGAGAAAGGGATCTCGGAATTCTGCCAGAGAGCATATTGTTACTGATTAAAAGGTCAACCACCACCACACAGTTCCCCAATTCTTCAGGTACTGGGCCAGTCAATCTATTGAAAGACAGATCAAACACACCATGGTGTTGAACAAAGCTCAAATCAGGCATGGTGGCTTGACGAAAGTACAAAGATGGCTTTGAAGGAATGGACCCAGATAGATTATTGTGAGAAAGGACCAGGCATTGTAACTGAGCCAGGTCTGCAAGTTTCTCCGGAATAGAGCCAACCAGAAGGTTGTTTCCAAGGTCCAATGTGGTGAGTGCAGTGCAGTCTCCAAGCTCGGTTGGAATGTTCCCTTCCAGCAGATTCGAATTTAAATTAAGAACAGAGAGAGCTGTTAGATTCCCAATCTTCTTCGGAATAGTGCCCTTCAACTGATTATTATTGAGAACAAGCCTTTCCAAAGCAACAGCATTGCCAATCTCCACAGGGAGAGTGCCCTCCAACAGATTATTCCCAGCAGAAAATTCCATCAAATTTGTCAAATCCCATAGACTCGTAGGTATTAAACCCGTAAAGTTATTCGAGTCAAGGTCTAGCACCATCAGTGGAAGCTCAGAAAGGTACCCTGGTATCGAACCAATGATCTGATTATTCACCAAAACCAACTGGGAAAGATTCCTACACTTGACAAACGTCTCCTCAATCGTCCCCGACAGGAAATTACTATCAAGATCAATCTCCACAAGCGACACCGCATTACACAACTCCTCCGGTATGGAACCCGTCAACAAATTATTGCTCAAACTAAGGTGCTGGAGCATAGAGCAATTCCCAATCTCCGGCGGGATTTCCCCCGAGAACCGATTGCTTGAAAGCAAAAGCGAGTCCACCATTTCCCACTTTCCAAGCCAGGAAGGCAATGGCCCAGAAAGCTCATTCTTTTCAGCAGAAAATGTCAACATAGGGAGCTCAGAAAGCTCCTCAGGCAACGAGCCAGATAACGAATTAAAGGAAAGCATCAAAGTTTTCAAGTTCCTACAGTTTCCAAGCTCGGCCGGGATCGACCCATTGAGCTCAGCGTAGACAAGGTTCAATATAGACAAATTCTGCAACTTCCCAATGGACTTTGGGATTGAACACCTTAATGGGTTGTATGAAAGGTCAAGTTTACTCAGTGATTCTAACTCAGAAAATTCCTCAGGCAACGGACCCGTTATTGAACAATACGGCGAAAAAAAGTTTTCAAGCTTTCGCAGCTCACCAATTTCTTTTGGAAACTGACCAGAAAACTCGTTAATGCCAATGTAAAGGCCAGTGAGGTTCTTTAAGTAACCAATTTCGGGTGGGATTGTGCCAGAAAATGAATTGTTTGATATGTCCATGGACGTTAAAGACTGAAGCTTTGTGAAAAGTGTTAGTGGGAGAGAACCTGAGAGGAGGTTGTTTCCAAGGTCCAAGAACTCGAGCCGGGTCAAGTTCCCGATCCGGGTCGGGACGTTTCCAGTGAGGGCGTTGCCGGAGAGGTCCAGGGTTAGGAGCTTGTTCAGTTCTCCGAGCTGTTCTGGGATTTTACCGGTGAGAGAGTTGGGGCCGAGTTTGAGCGTCTGCAACTGAGTTAGCTCAGAGAGTTGGAACGGAATCTCCCCAGACAACTCGTTGTCGCCCAGAGAAAGCTCTGTCAGGTTTTGAAGATTGGCTATTTGAGGTGGGATTTGTCCGTACAGGAAGTTGGAAGAGAGGTCGAGGGAAATGAGGCCGGTGAGCAAGAACAGAGAGGGGGACAGTGGGCCTTTGAGGAACATAGTAGGGAGGGCGAGTTGGGTGACTCGGCCGAGTTGGCATGAGACACCGACCCAGTGGCAGTGTGAGGTTGATGTGTTCCACCCGGAAGAAAGAACATGTGGGTTTTCAAGTGAGCTTTTGAACGAAAGGAGAGCTTTTCTTTCTGGGTTTTGCTCATTTTGGTCTGAAATGGCCATGAGGAATAGCTGTAACACAAAAAGAGTGAAAACTAGAAGCTTGACCGCCATAGCTGCTAGCTTAAAGTTTTTAGAGCGAAAATTGGTCTCTGAGAGAGAGAAAAAGAAGATGGCAAAGGTTATATAAAAAGGGCCGATCATAAATAGAGAGCGATTGAGGTTGGGAAGTTTGAAAGCCATAGGTGAGATAGTGATACGCCGAGAGAGAGAGAGAGAGAGATACAGAGGGAGAGAGAGAGAGAGAGAGGTGTACTGCGCCAAAAGCCAAAATAAGTTACATGTGTCAGAGGAAGGGCACGCAGGTCACATGACTTTGAGCCATTGTAACGGCAACTCTGTTTTTGTTTGCATGGAAACCCCCCATAGCCCCCTGATATTACCTTTTGATCCTCCACTCAGAAAACCCGGCTTTTGTCGCTGCGTATCACTTTTTTGTTTTTTTGTTTTGGGTTGGGCATTTTGTCTATATTACTTTGTTCTTTTTCATCATTTTTTTTTCTTTCTTTTTGTCTTTTGGTGGGTTTTTGCACTTTGCATGGCTCTAGTTGCATGGTTGAGTAGAGTCTACAAAACCTAGCTTTTTATATGTATTTCCCCTCTTACTTTTTTGACAATTTAATATGGAAAACGAGAATCTTATCGCATTTAAAAAAAAGGAAGATTCTACGATGGAGAATTCCGCCACATTTTCTCTTTTTTTTCTTTTTTTTTTCTTTTCGTGCCAATCTAGTCAAAAGCCAGCACGCTTGGCTGCGTGGTCCGCCGCGCAGGTTTAAGCGGTACGTACTACTGTGTGATATTCCTAACTTTTTTTTTTATTCTGATGTGGTCCTAAATAGATGATTCGGGTCGTAAATACAATTAAAAAGGATAGAGGGACGAGGGTGAAAAAAGTTAAAATTCAGCGTGAGTTGTGTGAATGTCCTTTACAAAATCAGTATTCAGTAAGGTAGGCAATGCTTTATGCTGACCGATGAGCATCTACACAGGTACGGTGTCAAGAAAAAAAAAACACTTTTTTCTTTCAATCTTCTGTTTTTTTTTTATTATTTAAATAAAATATTAACAAACAATCTAAAATTAAAAAAAAAAAATATGAATGCCATTCTTGGTTCTCTGAAAATAAAATGATAATGATGAATATGATTGGAAGAAAATGTGGTGGGAGACAAATCACGCTTTATGGGAATTAACACGCAAAAATGCTTTCTCAAGGGACAAGAATCCGGTTTTTGTTTTCACCAAAAAAATTTTGGAAAAAATTAAAAAAAAAAACCAATGAAATAGAGATTATCAATTGTGTGTATTGTACTTGTTTGTTTTCACTTTGACCATCACATAATAAATAAAAATAAAATAAAATAGTTATGTGTTGATAACTACTACTAATAATTTTGATGAAGGCTAAGCTTGTAAATTATTTTATAAAAATACTTATTACAAAGTTATGCGGCACGCATAATTAAAAAGTAGATGAATTTAAATTTAAAAAAATTTAACTGTGAAACATCTTATCATTTTGTATTTTTAAAATATTTTGTAAATTTAATATTTCTTAATAATTTTTCCTACAGAATCCAAAATTTGTATGCTTTACTTAAGATTCCTCCCATTTGACTAGGGATTAGGGACCCCCCTCTACGATTAGATTGGGCCCCAGGAATTTCCAAAGACTCCAGTCACAGTCCAAGATCCAGATTTTGAGACCAGGAGTTTGGGAATTGACGAAAAAGCCCTAATAATGGACAGCGCTGGGATCGAAGCGATCTGCAGCAATCTGCACGGGAGCTTTCAAGCTTGGTGGAGGGTTGTTTTCGTTATTATCATACATATTTTGACTTAAACATCAGGAGGAGATATTTGATGAGATGTCAGTAGTGTGAGCCTATAGCCAAGGCCCCTCAGCTGTGAGTTGTCCCTTCACAGGAAGCATTCGATTTTTGGATTTAGCTTATTTATGTTTCTTAAAAGAAAATGTAGTAAATGTGTTGTATTTTTTTTTCCTAACGTTTAAATTTAATTTCTGTTTCTCTCTTTTTATAAAAATTTTAGAATAAAATTTTTAATTATCCAAAAAAAACTACTACACATTTAGAGCGCCTAATCCAAATCTTTCAGTTTCTCAGTATATCAAATTTGAAATTGATTGAGATCCCAAGTAATCTGCCCAAATTACTAACAATACATTGTCAGAGAGCAAATATAAAATTTATTTGTTTAAATAAATTTTAGTTTGCTCAGCTACCTACTCAAATAAGTAAGTTTCATAATTAGTTCTACTTATTTATTTGTCTTATTTACTCATTTCTTTCATTATTAGTTCTAGTTATTTTGTTAATTTAATTGCTATAATTATATGCACGTCCAACAATATGGTCAATATTCTTGTACAAAGAACTGAAAGAAGCTTACGACAGATTCGTTTTGGGAAAGGTTCTCACTTCTCACGGCTTCACGGGCTCTCCAACTTCGCAAAACGAAAAACCGAGAGTACGATTTGAAAAGAAGAATATCAGGTCAATTCTATCACCGGCGACACAGAATCCATTAGCACTGATGCTAAAATGTTCCGATTCAATCCTTCATGCTCTTTCTCCCCGTTAACCGTGTCGGTGTGGGGATGCCTCAGTACTTCAAACCCAGAGCATTCATGTATCTCACAGCAAATTTGCTTTTTATTTTGAAAAATTTATAAATTTTTCTGAAAAGAAAAAAATAAAATAAAATTCTTGTAAGTCTAGCATTTCTATTTTATTTTATCTAAAAAAATTAACTTTTTTTTAAAAAAAAAAATAATAATTATACATTTTTTTAAAGCACTTATATCATCTCCAACAGTAGTTATAATTTTAGCTACATGAAATATACTTATTTTTTAAATTATTTTAGTTACTTATTTTTTAATATAAACTCTAACAAATTATTTATTTTATTATCTACTTTCTTTAAATATTTTTTTTTAATTTATTCTTTATTATGAAAGTTGAGGTAGAGGGGGAAAAAGAATAAAAAAAGACTTCAAGGTATATACAGTGAAAAGTTCCACTTAAAAAAAANGGAATTACTTTATTTAAAAGTATTTGTTGAATGAGTAAAATGACCCATAATAGCTATATTATGAAGGGTGTGCTAGAGTGACAAATAATAGTTTGGGAAGCTATTTACAAATGACATGTTTTATGAGAATAAAAATATTTTTACTCTAAGATAAAAAAAAAATAGACATTCTCTATTTCACTAAAATGACATCCTTTTTTTTTTTTCACTAAAATACTATTTATGGTTCACAATACCTTTTAATTATAAGACTAAATAATGAAGTTTTTCACATCTATTTATTATATTAATTTTATATTGATTAATGTGACGTATTTTAAGTGACTCTTTTTTTATTTTTGTTTTTAAATAATTAACATAAAAAATAACTTAAAACACTTTATATCAATAAGTGTGAAAAATAAAATTACTTTTATTAGGATATATCTCAAGTACAACTTAATTTGAGTCTTTGTTAATTTTACATAATAGAGATTAATTGAGAATCTATATTATAATAGGTTTGAAATTATAATTGATATATTAAAAGTTAAAACTTTATTTATTTATTTTAGATGACTTAGAGAAATTTTATGACCAATAAACAAGCACAATTACATCCTCTATAAAAGTTAAAACTTTAGGATGTCATGTAAACCTAAAATCAAAATTTAAGATTTAACAATTATTTGTTATTAAGTAATCATATATTTACTCTCTCAGAAAAAAGAAAAAAAAGTAATCATATCTTTACTCATTGCTCAACCGTATTGACCAGCCCAACATGCGCTGCTAGCTAGGTGGTCCACCAAAAAAATTCAATGCAGATAGTATCAATTATGCAGTTCATAATAATTACTTCGAAATAAATCCGTCAGACATTTGAAATGAAATAAATAAGAAAGCAATTATTTATTTATTTATTTTTTTTGCGTAGCAAATAAAACTAACAGTAAAAATGAAAAGAAGTAAATATGAGATGTAATTGCTTTTCTTGAACGTTAAATTCAAATGAAACATGAAAAAAAAAAATGGAACGGGTTTAACAAATTTAAGAAATGATGCAAGGTCTTAATTTTTTTTAAAAAAAAATTCTTATAATAATTTTCAATTTTCTAAGAATACAAATTATAGGGCTGAAATAATGAGTTAATGACGGCGTTGGTGTTAATTCGTTACAATAGTACCATGGATAGTAAGTAAGTTAGGTGACACCACATTAATGGCCTGAATTTATGTAAATCAATGGCACCACTAGTACGATGGATAGTAGGTATTTAATCATCAATAAATAAAGACAAAGATTAATTATGTCTGCAGGATTTAAGTCTACAGTAAATTATTTCATTATTTTCACCAACTATTTCTAGATTTTTTTTTTTTTTTTTAAAAAAAAAACTGTTAAATGATCGTAGAATTTCTCTGTATTCTTATGCTCGAAAAATACATTCTTTTTTTTTATTCAATAGATTTAGGATTACTTTAATATTAGGCTTTTTTTATTTAATAGATTCAGTAAATATGGTGATGTTATATTCAATTAAAAATAAGCAGCATGGCAGGCCCCACATTTATGTCATCAACGGCACGAAATGAAAACCTGCATGCAAGACGTCAGCTATGAGCTAGCTATTATGGGGGGAGTTGTTTACCAAAACAAACAAGGCATTAATGAGTGGAGCTGGGTTTTTGGGTTAGTGAAGTCATAGATGCGTGCACGCCTACACGATTAAATGGGGAAAATATTAAAAAATAAATAAATAAAAATCCAGTTTTGTGAATGTGAGCTTTTTATCATGGGATTCTTGAAACCGTGAAAAAAAATGACTGAAAATGGAAGATTGTGAAAGATTGTGAAATGACTTGGCGTGGCTAGTGGCTGCCCTCTCTGCATATATCTCTCTCTCTCTCTCTCTGTAATTTTTTGGTATCTTTAAAGTGCACAGTTTTGCACAAAAGTGGCAGTAGACAGAGAGAGATTCGTCTATTCTCTGTTTGGTGATGGATTGCTGATGGGTTGGATTGAACCACGACAAGGCTAGCTTCCTTGGGTCAAGAGTAGTTCTCATCCTTGTTGTTCAATTTGTTGCATACTCACGTTTTCATGGCCATATTATTTTGTGAAAATTATTATTAAATTTTGAATAATAATTATTAAAATTTTGATTAAATAATAATTTTTATTGTTACATTAAAAAATATGTACTTAGAAGAATATGTAACATTTTTCTTTTCTTAATGGAACTTGTAATGTTGGTTCAAATTTCATTTATGAGAGAATTAAGTATGATAAATGTTACACATACTTGAGATTAAGTGTGTACTATCTGACATGACAATGAAAATTATTATTGGATGAAACATATACTCTTTTTTTTTTTGTTATTTCATCAAATAAAATTTTTTACTGTCACGTAAGAGAAAAAGCACTTGAAAATGAACATTTTGAAGTATAGATAGTATTCCTCATTAAGTCATGCATATAGCAAAGTGCAAAATAAGAGAGTAACATGCAAGCGCAAATGGAGCAAGAGATTCAATATGGGTTTTTGATAAATACTCGTAGAACTTCCTCTTGTTTTTTTGAGTTTTTATTATTAAGATTTCAGTTTTTAATTTTGAAAATTTAAGACCGGACTTTACACTTATTTTAATTCCGAAAACTCCATCCATTTTTTTTTCTCCAAATAAATTAAAAATATATATAAGAATATCATTTTTCTATTGTAATACATAGAAAAAATAGAAGCTAAAGGGAAATATAAATTTTTGGAGATAATAGCATAAAATAATGAATATTGATGTCGTGTAAGAAGTAAGTAAAGGACAAGATAAATATTTGCAATTGAGTAAAAAGAGAACCCTAGTTGCCCCTAAAGAAAACAAATATTTCTTAAAGAGTGGCACAAAATAACTTGAAATTGGAGTTCAGGTGAAAATAGTGAATTTTGGGCTTGAAAACTACTCGAACTAAACATAGCTCGGTACATGGTTGCAATGTGTGTGTTGAAAAGAGCTTTCTAGATTGGGGTTATATGCGCGATTTTGATATTTGTTGTAAAAGTGATGCCCAATTTATTGCCACCTACACAAGTAATTAAATATATAAAAATTAGAAAATATATATATACATCCTGTTTGAACAAGAGAAATAGCGTTTGGATGTTATGCAAAGCGTCCAAACGAGAAAAGTGGCATCCAAACGAGATACACGCATGAGGTCAAATTTCTTAATACCTAAGAAATAATCTTTTTGAACGAGATTGAGTCTTGTTCAAACAAACATGTCAAACTTCCTTAAGGCTAAGAAAGGATTGTCATTCGAACGAAACAAATGTTGTTTGAACAAGCCATATGTCGAGGCAAGAGCTATGTCAAATTCCACTTGTCACACGCTCAAGAATTTCTTATTGGTTAATAAATGATCCTTGTCGATGGGGATGGTAGAGATTTATTAGGATTTCATATTCAAATCTTAGATGAGCCTTGCACCCCTTCTCCAAATTTCTTGAAATTCGAACGAAAAATTTATGGGATCTTGGTTCATAGGAAGCACCGACCTTGTCTTGTCAAGGGTCTATTTAGGGGGTCGATGACCCCGACTATACCAACTCCCTTGATAGGGTATATATATATAGATTTTTTCTTTAGGTTACACCACTTTTTTTAGGACACTCTTTGAGAGCACACCCCTTAGTGGCTCAGCCAAACCTCCGCCCCAATCTCACCTCTTCTCCCTTACTTGCTGGAGGAGAAGTTGATTAGTGTGATCTAGTGGTTTAATGACGCCAAGGGCTTCAAATTCATCGCACCTAATGAAACAAGTGAAGATCTGTTTATCTATCAATCTACAATCAAATTTGACAGTTATCATAGCTCGGTCACGAGCAATTGCATCGATTGAGGGGAGACCTATGTTGATAATTAGGGGTGTACAACCGGTTGTGATTATTCCTTAATAATCGCAACAGCAATCGGAATATCCGATTGTTGCGTTTTTAACAACCGCCCGATAACCGATTTTGACATAATAGACTTTTTAGATCATCTTTTAATTTTTTGAACATTTTTTGGAGCTATTTTAAACTCTTTTTTTTTTTTTTTAGAGCTATTTTATAATTTCATAGAATAAAATATTAATACTCACATAAAAATAACACATGAAATTAATTGATTCTTGAGCTTAAATGATATTCTAATGCAAGTAATTACTATTATTATTATTATTATGTGAGTATTAATAATATTATTATTATTATTTGTTTTGTGTGTAGGAATTGGTAGAAGAAAAAGAAAAAGAAAAAGTTGACTTGTGTCGAGTACTGTACGTAGTGTTTAGAAAGTAAAAGAAAAAGAAGAAGGAAAGACAAAAACAAAGTTTAGTTTTGGGGTTTCTGCAGGCTATCCGAAGAAGATAAAAAGAAAGAAAGAAAGTGAAGAAAAGCTGAGCAGCGGAAACTGGAAAGATAAGAAAAAGAGAGAATTAGGGTTTAAGTGTTAAATTACAGTTTAAATTATATATATATATATTGATTGTCCGGTTATTAATCGGTTATAAAAAATTAATAACCAGTCACAATTGGAGTATCCAGTTATTCAGTTCCAATTATTTTTTGTTATTCAATTATAAACGGTTAATTAACGTCCCGTTTGTATATTCCTATTAATGACTTTAGTTCTCTTGTTCTTACTAGGTTTGATATAGAAGTAGAATTTTTTTACAATTTTTTTCTTATAACTTGCTGACACATGTTTGTATGTTATTGGAGGGTGTTTAAGTTTTTTTTTTTTGTTGGAAGTGGTTGATGTCACTCCAATTATATACTAACATGTGTCAAAAAATTATAAAAAAAAATAATAATAAAGGAATTGTACTTCTAACATTACTCTTAATATAAACAAAAGCAATCTATCTTCAACACAAATGGTCTATTGAGAAAACTAAGGAAACTATTTAGAAGTAAATCGAAAAAATATGTTTACCTGATTTGTAATTTTCTCTAAAATAATTGATTCATAGTGGTTTTTTTTTTTTTTTTTTTTTTTTTTTTTTTTTTGGGAATAACGTGGAGAAATATTGTACAGACAACTAACCAAAGGAATATATTGTGCTAACACAGAGGTGAACCTTGTGCACTTGACCTGTCTTTAACCTAAGCACTAGGTCAATAATGAGATTCAAACCTCGGACAACAATATGAGCAGCATACTCTTTTTTTTTTTTACTTTATTAATGATGCCCCTTCAAAAAAATCTAGACGAAATTCTTACCACTTTCCCTAGTTCATGGATATTCTGTTTCTTTTTTATATACTCATTAACATTTCTTATATGTTTTTTAAAGTTATTTGAATAAATGCTTAGAGCATTCTCATCCGACTTCTTATTATAGGAATATCCTTATAGTAGGAAGTCAAAATAAATTTTTGATAATTTTATTACTCACATCCGGCTTTTTACTTTGAGAAAAAAAGTAGAGTATGAAATGACTCCATACTAGTATGGAGTCATTTCACTCCCTACTCTTCTTTTTTATAATAAAATATTAGTTTCTCTCTCTTACTACTTTTAATTTTACTTGTTTTTCTCTTTTAGAAAAAGAATTAATTTTTTTAAAAAAAATATTAATATTTAAATAAAAAAGTCAAAGTAGATATTTAAAGTAGGGAGCCGGATATAAGTTTTTTGAAAAAAGTGATTCTCTAAAGTAGAAAAAACTAATTTTACTCTCTACTTTGAGGATAAAAATAGAAAGCCAGATAAAAATGATCTTATAATTTTAAATTTTGCATGAGTTTTTAATAATTGTTGACATATTCAGTAATTGCATCTCATGCAGTAGCCATTATAATTAAATTTAAGGATATTAAACCCACCCATTGTCTTTCGTAGCTTTCTCAAATCCAATTATATATATGATGAGAAAGCCTTGTCGTACGTAATCACAATCATATATATGATTAATTGAACCACCGTACGTCTTGTAAACCTAGTAACCACTCTCTGCATGGATTTTCAAATGTCCCAAACACTACCTTCAAGTGAGATTGTTGGGCTTGTGTTGGTCGGGGCGAATCAGACTATGGAACAAGCATTTTTGGGCCTGAGTGGCCCAAAAACATAAATAATATAGCGCAAGCCGAAGCTCCGCTTGACCTTAACGGGCTTGAAATTCCTAAGTTGGACAAGGAAAGGAATTGGGTTAGCAATGTCTCTGACATATGTTTAAGAGAAATTATACCCCACATATTTTGTTTTTATATTTATATTTATAATTTTTTTTGATATTTTGATTTTTTTTTTATTAAAGAGAATATGTGTTGCCTTTTGATTGATTATGGCGTGGCACACCGTTAGAAATTTATTGGAAGGTAGGCAGAGGGATCTATTTAAGAGCAATTGAAACCTTAAAGGAGTAAATTGATAAAGTTTAAAATCTTAGAGAGTAATTTGATATAAAGTCATATTTTAGGGACTCTGAAGCATTTTTTCCTATTTTTTGAGATGCAAAATAACTATCAAATCTTTGTATTCAATTTTTTTGGGAGGGAACTTTCACTTAACTCCCCCAAACTTTTACTTGTTTTGACATATCTTCATGAACTATAATTTCTTTTGCTTTGACCCATCATACTTTCAACATGTATCATTTAACCCCATTCGTTAGGATTTAATCCGTAAAATCCTAACAGATGGTGCAAAGATTCTCAAAATGCTCATCATTTTAAATTTTTTTTTTTTAAATTACAGGAGTATTTTAAAAAATTTAATAAAATTTAACAGTGAAAATAGACGGGATGAAGGGTTAAATGGTTCATATTAAAAGTATAAGGAGTCAGAGTGAGAGAAATCAAAATTTATGGGGTATCAAAACGGGTGAAAGTTTAGATTGTCTAAGTGAAGTTTATTTTATTTTATTTTTTATTTTTTTTATGACATAGCTAATTGTTATTAAAATTCATAAATTTTAGTTTTAAAAAGCTTCTTTGCAAAGAAACAACTGTTGGACGTGGGTATTACTTATTAGCAATACTATTCTATAAGCAATTTATATTTAGAAAATAATTTATTTATTTTTATATAATTTAACGTTTCAATTGGAGTATTAGCTTTTGTTTCGAAACTTTTTATAATACTTTTAATTCTAAGAACAAATTTAAACCATTTTTTCAAACTATCATCATATAAAGATCTCAAACTTTGGAAATTATATATATATATAACCCAAGGACATCTTCAAATATATGAAGTACTATTCAAACCTACTCTAAATTAAGAAATAACTTGATCTAGTATGTATAGAGAATAACTAATTCTAAAAGATTCTCTAGTTAATTGAGTTGTAATTCATCACAAATATTTTGAATAAATTTTTCCTTTCTATTCTATCTTAATATTCTATAATATATTATATTTCTCATTGAAGATTTCAATATCATATTATTCTCTAATTTCTTTATAATCAGTTGTGTATAGTTTAATTCTTAAGTGTAGTAGGTGTTGGGGTGATGTATCTTTCATCAATCAATTTTGTAGTTGAATCATTTTTTAACTTGGAGTGTGTGGGCCATGGTAGTCTTTCATGTCAGTTGTGGCTTTTGATTTATTTTACAATTCAAGCTAAAAAATTGAGAGACTTTCATGTTCTATATAAGCATGATTTGATCATTTGGTTTAGTGTGCCAAAAATTGAGAGATTTAGTGGAGAGGGAAAAGAGAGAGAGCACCATACACAATAAAAAGAAAGGTCTTATTTTGTTCTTTTTATTCTTTTTGTAAGTAAGAGTGTGATTTGGATGTATTGAGATTTTGAGTTTTAAATGGTTTCCTATCATGTTACTCTCTTTGTACTCGTATTTTTATAGTAAATTTTTTCTGGGTTGTCTCCAACAATTGATGTAGACTTGTTAAGCAAAATCACTTAAATTTTAGTGTCGTGTGCGATTGCTTTTTATTTTTTTTTTTATTATTTACGTCTCACAAGTCTTGAAGGAAATAAGATATATTTCCTAACAGTGGGAATAACAAACTATTTCTGACAACTACATTTATTATCATTTTTTTCCTTTAAACTTAGCAGTGAGTTATAATAGTTTTTGGATTAGAAATTTTTGAGAGGTTTTTGGCATTTTCCCTAAATTACCTTTAATTCCATAAACAAAAAATAAAATATTAAACATGAATTTATGTTCCCATTAGTTTTTGTGAATTCAGTTGAAACTGGTTTTAGATCCTTACCACTGAGCTATCTCGTCATGCAATTTTTTTTTTTATTATATTTTTTTTTTGTGGGAACAACTTTCTTAACAACCAATTAATGGAGATTATGAAAATTTTGATACCTATGCGTAAAATGAAAAGGGAAAAGCAAACACTACAAATAGATACGTTTAATTAGTGTCACTTTCAAGGCTGAGAAATTAATTCTGATTCTACGCCCAATACAACCACACGTGGCTATTTTGATCAGAAATGATTGAGCTTCTTATTAAAAGTTAGAGAGACATGTCAAACGTCAAAGACATTAAAAAAAAATAAAAAAATAAAAAAAAAATGAAAAAGAAGATTTTCCCTTAATTTATGGTGATGATTGAGGCAGCGAAGGGGGAATAAGGGAAAAAGGTTTGCATCTTTTGATAGCTAATTAATAATAATTTTGTAGAAGAGAAAGGTTTTGGCAGATCGACAATTTATTCTTTCAAACTCAAAGACGTGTCAAGCACAGAGAGGTTTATTCCATCCAGACATTTTAGACCACCAGACTCTCAAAATTCCTTTGGTTTTTTTTTTTTTTAATCAAAATTCCTTTGGTTTTTACATGTGCTGCTATATATTTTTATCACTTTAAAAATCACTTCATCCACTAGCTTTTTCGTTTAAATTTCTGACCAAATTTTTATCACATCAACCGATTATCAAGTTATTAGCCACGTAATAAAGTAGATATATTCACACCAACATTCTATATAAAATTTCAATTATATCAAATAATAATAATAATAATAATCACATAAAAAATGATGGAGGGGTTGGAATCTTGACCTTCATTGAAATTCGCCCAATGACCTCTTTTTTTTTCTTTTTTTTTTGTTGAAGTGTAAATTTTTCATTATTCATTGATAACAGATAAGTAATATACTCTTACAAATAATAAGTTTAAGCTACCACAAGTAACAAAAAACACAAATAATCATAGCATAAAGCTATAAATTTATACAATCATAAAACATAGAAACCTAATTATGACATTATTTTTCACACACCCATGTAGAACATCGAAAAAAGAATAGATCTACTCCAAACAGACTAAATCTACAACATAAATAACCCAATTTTACTCTAATTTTTATTAATTCGATCATGAGAGACAGCCTTCTACACTAAAACTACTCCTCATTGACCAAAAAGGTCAAGGCAACAGTAACAGCAAACAAAACGAAATAACAAAAAAATAAACAGCATTCAGCATATCCACCGACTGACAAAGGTGCGGCTAGTGGCAGAAGGAGGCGGAAGAACCCAAAAACACGATGGAGGGACGCGTAAGGTGATGGAACCCTCTAAAGTTTTCAGATCTGGTTTTAAAAAACAAAAACTAAAAATTCTAAAAAGCAGATCTGGAGCCATGAACGGCGGGAGGAGGTGAAATCTGGCCAACTAATGGTGGAGATGGAGTCAGCAAAAACTACGGTGCTAGGAAAACGCATCCAAAAAGATGGATAAATCCTCCAAAGACGAGGAAAATTACCTCCAAAATAGCAAGAATGGGAGGGGGAAGGAGGAAGGGAGGATTAGGGGAAGGGGGGAGGAGGGAGATGTTTCTCCCTCCTCCGCCCAAACGTAAATTCACCCAATGACCTAAAATAACAATTAGATGAGGTGAATATGTGTTTTCTTTAACGGTCTCAACAATCACAATTAATTTAAAATTAACAACCACACACAATATCATTAAAATTAACCAAATCATAATAAAAAGCAAACACAAGAATTTTAATGACAAAATAAAAATCTTTTAAAAAACTCTTTAAAAGCAAAATCACTATAAGGGCAATTAGCCCCACAAAACTTATCCACAATAAAATATTCAAATTACAATCCATTATACTGACCAAAACCTTTGTAGTAAACCTGAATTGTACGCAACAAATGACTCTTTGGTTTTCTACTACAGTAATTCCAAAACTTTGACTATTCTTTTATAAAACTTCCTCTTCAAACCAAAACATCAGTGGCTGAAGATTGATTTGTGTGGTTTAATAAACTCTAGAAGAGTTTATAGAATGAAGATATATGGACACAAAAACTCTCTCCAAGAACACAAATCATAGCCTCATGGTATTTTGAAAATCACTGGTTATGATGCTTATATTATAACGCCTCAAGACATTAATTAAAGGATAGTTAACTCCCGTTGTGTTTTTCAAAACCTATTTATCAAATAAATAAGTTCCAATGTACGTAAGCTGAGACCCTCACCAGAGGGCTTATAGTGGAGAATTGTTACTTGCATAATAAGATAACCAATTCTACAACGATGAATAAATAACAACAAAAACATTTAGCTAGAACAACATAAAAATAATATAGCATAGCGGAAGCCTAAACATTAAGTGTCTTGGTCTAAGATATACCATCATCAAGTCAAATATAAAATATTACAAATCAAGTCTAAAACTCTCAAATATTATAGGCCAAGTCTAGACATCACTGAAAGCAAAAGATACAAAATAGCCAATGTGGGATAATGTACAATATATAATCTCTTCGTGATCTTACTCTGTATCAGCATTTGGTTGGCAGTTTTGTCTATTTTATTATCACTTGGCCTGATATCTTATATATATGATGTTCATAAGGTGAGTCAGTTCATGGCTGCTCCACTCATTTTGCTACCATGCTTCGCGTTCTTCGCTATCTCAAGAGGAAATTATTTCATAGTTTGCACTTCTCCTCTCAGTCCCCTCGTTAGTTGCATGCTTATAGTACTAATGCTGATTAGGCAAATGATCCTATAGATTGCCGCTCTACCATTGGTTACTGTTTCATACTTGTACCTCTCTTATTTTTTGGCAAAATAAGAAATAAACTGTTGTTGTTCGATTTAGCACTGAGACAAAATATCGTGCTCTAGCTAACACCACATCGAAGCTTCTTTGGTTGTGATGCATATTACTCTATCTCCTATGTTACTTCTGTATACTACGACAACATGAGTGCTATAGTGATATTGCCCATAATGATATTTTTCTTGAACGGACTAAACATATTGAGATTGATTGTCGCTTTATCTGTCATCATCTTCTTCACTACTCACTGTAGCTTCATTCCATTACGTCCTATGATCAGCTTGCAGACTTCTTCATAAAGTCACATCCTCCAAGACGGTTTCACGATCTTGTCTCCAAACTCAAGTTGGTCTCTCACACTTCACCTTGGATTTAAGGGGTCATGTTAGGTTATATATTATACAATTTGTCCCACATTAGTTATTGATGTATGTATGTGTATTATTAGCCACTATATATAGGCTAGCTCCTCCTGCATAGTATTATGTGTGATTAAATATATAACATATTACCTAAACAAACTCTCTCCCACCTGCGGGCGGGGGGGGGGGGGGGGGGAAAGGAGAAATATATTATTATTTAAGAAAAAAATCAGTCTACGGTTCTTAAATTATGCCGTGCCATACCATTTAAAGCCAAACACCGGTAATATAAGACTATAAGAAGATAATTAACAAGCTCCAGTTGCTTACGGCCTTTCTTCATTCAATTGAAAGATACTTTTTACCTTTTTAATGTGAGAAAGTATGTGCATTTAGAGAAGCATCTTAAAAGTCGTATTCCCATTTGTCCAAGATATTGTATTATAGTGGAAAAAAGTTGTATTCTCCAATTAGCGAAAGACATGTTAGATTCTGCATGACAGACATAAACTATTACATATAGCTAGCTAGCTAGCTTTTAGTTTTTGAGAGGGATATCTTAGTACAAACTCAGCAAATTAACCCTTCTCTAGTGGCATATTTGATCTTTCCACATTCTTGGAAAGAGACATAAATTTGATCAGTTTGGAAGTTTATGACACACGTCCTTTCCCTAAATAGACAAGCCTTTAAAGTAATATGGATTCTTTGAGCTTCTAAGCCGAGCACTTGAAGTCCCTTTCTTCCTTGTGCCTATAAAACTTCTCTCGTACATGTTCAAACTCCCATTGCACCAACATTACCACAAAACACTTTTCCCTACTCTCTCTCTCTCTCTCTCTCTCTCTGATCATGGAACCATTATCTATTGAGAGAGTGGTGGGAGAGGTGGTGGACATTTTCACCCCAAGTGTTGGAATGAATGTAATTTACAGCTCTAACAAGAAAGTTGCCAATGGCCATGAGCTCATGCCTTCTCTCATTATTTCTAAACCACGTGTAGAGATTGGTGGGAGCGACATGAGGACTACTTATACACTAGTGAGTTCAAAACAAATCATTAATTATGTTGTATTACAATATATTTAATTTTCCTGCAATTAATTACTAATGCTACAATGCTATGTCAACTTTTGTCTTCTTTCTTGTCTTTAAGATTATGACAGACCCAGATGCTCCAAGTCCTAGTGATCCATATTTAAGAGAACATCTCCACTGGTTTGTATAATCAAGCCCTACTTTTTTTTTTTTTTTTGCATTCAAGAGGGATCAAATCTTAAATCTGATGCTGCATGAGGCACCAGGGCAAGTAATTTACCACTCGAACCAACCTCTTGGAGTTAAACACTACCTTCAATGTTTGTCGCTAAACTTTGACTCTAAATATATCTTTCAGGATGGTTACTGACATTCCTGGAACCACAGATGCTTCTTTTGGTGAGTTTCTATTAGGGACATTAATTTTTATAAACCTCTAACTCAATTTTTAAAAATGTTATATGTTCCTTAACATTTGAGAAATACGTGTTTTTTTAATAGTACGTACTCTTCACATCCTTTTTAGTAGCATTAATAAAAAAAAATATTTGTTTCTCACATGCTCAACGGCACATACACTTTTAGAGATCGGGTTTGAAAAATCCATTTATATCCTTCCATTAATGCCCCCCTCCATACTCTTATGCTAACCCTAGTTCATATTATATTATACTCTGACATCGGTTGAATTAATTTATTTAAACAGGAAAAGAAACGGTGGAGTATGAGACTCCGAAGCCGGTTGTTGGGATCCATAGGTTCGTGTTCATCTTGTTCAAGCAGAGGGGAAGACAGACAGTGAGGCCTCCAGCAACAAGAGACCATTTCAACACACGAAGTTTCTCAGAAGAGAATTGTTTGGGCCTCCCAGTGGCTGCAGTGTACTTCAATGCACAGAGAGAAACCGCTGCAAGAAGAAGATGAATCAAACGAATTAAGAGATCGAATAAGAACAAAGTGTGTTTTTCTTTTTTACTTTCCCACTCCTCCAATAGGATGTGCTGTACTCGGTGCTGTTTTTTTCTTGCTACTATGTTTTGGGACTTGATGAGTCCCATCACTTTTAGGTTTCTTTAATTAAGGATTTGGTCGATCTTAGGTTTCCAGTTAGTGGGTATGTGGCATGCAACGAGAAAAGTGTTCTAAGATTGTGACGGGTTCCTCCTCATTTTACAAGAATAACAGGAGTACTTTTATTTAGTAAATTTCTGTACAATTGTCGTACAAATGTAGTAGTAAAAATCAAACCCTTAAATAAGCAAACAGTCTACAACAAACAATCCAGACTTAACTTGGAGCTCGGCCCTGCTTAATAACCAACAGCTCAACCAAACACGTACCCCCTCATACAATCAAAAATTCCTACTTACTAAAAACCAACTACTTTGACATCACAGCAGCTCAAACAACCTACCAGCTACAATTGACATTGAACAACTTCCTACTGCTACTATGCACAAATTTACAACTGTGACACTCTAATCATCTCCTACAAACAAAGTTAACAAACAACAAACTACAGAGACATTTAGACTCCTCCAAACCAAACTGATTAAGATCTTTATTTACAAAGAATTCTATCTTGAATCCCCCATCTGCAACACAGATCCCTATTCATTTCAGACTCCTTGAATTTTCCTGCACCCAGTACTCGAGTCCTGATTTCCCCATCAGTTCCTTTTAGAATCTGCTCCTCTGTTTTCAGCACGTTTCTATGCCTAATATCATTCCTATGCTTCCAAATGTGATAAACTACAGCCCCAAAAGCTAATTTGCACAAGATTACTCTTAAACTGTTGTCTTTGAGTGCTGCAACTCTCCACTCCATCACTTCTTCCCATATTATATTAGGATTACCAACTGCACACTTCCTTAATATCTCCCTCCAGATTCTCTTGCTGAAACCACACTGAAAAAAGAGATGATCCCTTCCTTCTATTCACCCTTTGCAGAAAAGGCATAACGTGCCTCCACTATAACCCCAATTCAGCAATCTTTCCCCAGAGGTTAAGCTGCTTTTAATTGCAAGCCACAATAGAAATAGCAAGAGAGAACCATACCAATTTCCACCATTTAACTTCTGCATGATTTGTTCGAGGAGCTTCCCATGTTTTGGCACCAGAATAAATTCCTTCATTGGAAATTACCCACATAGGTTTGTCCAGTGCGCACTTCTATCAACCAGATCGAGCACACTCTCTATTCTAACCATTCTTCTGATCTTGCCTACATTGTCATCCTACAACTACCATGATTATCAACTGCAATGACAAGGTAAGGAAATCTATAACAAGAACTTAAACACAAAGTTTCACAGTATGCTTTCCACTGAGCTACTATGTTGTAACTTATGTCCACTTTTTTTTTTTTTTTTCTAATTGGTAACTTATGTCCACTTGTTTCTTGATTGAGGATGCCCCATAATTTGTCTCACGTAAAAGTTATATATATATATATATCGATAATGGAATCAACCACTCTTAACTCTGCAACTTATTATCTCACTTCACAAAATCAAATTTACGAAAAGAATACTCTACAAAAACACAATTTAGGATAATTCGTACCTTCTTGAAAAGAAAAAAAAAAAAAAAAATCCTGCTCTTTCACGACCTTCAATCACAATCAATTACAATCACAATCCCAGCATACAAATTTCATAAGCCCCGTAAATATCTTAAAAAGCAATCCAGATGTGGTCAAAATGCGATGATGTGAGACCCATATCTGTCACCATGTAGCCAGCCGAACAAATACCGGGTGCAAACATGGAATCATGTATATTCATTTTTGGGAAGGTGAGATCAGACACAACCTTGGACTGCACTGTTGTTAATAAAAAATTCTATCATGAGAGAGGAGAATGGACCATCCACCAACCCAACTTGTTAAGCATTTATTTCAGAGTTGCACTGATGCTCTCTGCTGCAGCTTCTTCTGCCCCAAAACATGCTTGAACAGCTGGTTCTCTCCAATCTTGGCCCTTCCATCTTATCAGGATCCGTTGATATTGCTTGTGAGCGGTGTGGTGATTCATCTTGTGTTTCCACCTCCCGCGGTTCAAATGATGGGCATGGACCATCATTGCAGGTGCATAAAGGGATGGCAACAGATGGAAATGGGCTACAAGTGACTGGACAGAATAGATCTGAAGAAACTGAAGCCACACGATTCTTTCGGATCTCCGGTGTACGAGCTGGAGATGGATGGTCAGGTTCACGAGGGTGAAGCATGCATGGGGTACAGAGGCCAAGGGACATATGTAGTTTATTTTCTTTTGCTTGGGAACCAGGCAACTTGACGAAAGAGATGATTCCATATCTACATAGAGGGCATGGAATAGACCCAGGTGGACCCACCGATTCGGAAGGAATGTTGCTTGTTGAGCAAAGATAGAGAGCACATTTTGCGCAAAGCTCATGCCCGCATCCTGAAATCATAAATACACCAATATATAAGTTAAAGTGTCATACCAAGTAATTGGAAGGAAACCACAGAAAAATAGACAAAAGTTACTTTGTCCAAGCTGATCGACTTTATGGAATGAAAGAACAGTAGAGCAAGTTTCAATGTTTCAACAATTAATCCATAAAAAAGTTTTGGAAAATCATGTACAGAGGAAAATTTACTCTACATTTCTCTCAATAATGAACACCAATGGTAGTGCAAGGTACACTGGTCATAGGCAAACCTTTGTAAGAAGTGATAGCTCCATGCTCATATTTCACAGACAAGAAGACTAGAAGACAACCAAAGAGATCATACAATGGAGGTTATTTACTGGCACAATTTATGTAAAGACGGGAAGAACAACCACATGGTCTTAAAAAAAGCAGCAGGGATCATACAACCGAAGTAGGCCAGTGTGTCAATCTCAATCAGAAAATGCATACATGATGGTGGCAGCAAGTTTACAGTAAGTGTATGAAATGTAATCTAATTAAAGTCTAAAGAAAATGAATCAGCAAAAGAGGACCACCATGTCCATCTTCACTGTTTCTAAAATATCATTCAGAAATAGAGGATTGGGACTACAAGTGGTATACAAACCCTTCTCTGCAATCCAGCTCGTCTGGAGCAATATAGTTCCATCAGAGCAAGGATAAGCGTACTCCAGATGCAATTCTAACCTTTAGCATCTAAAAACAGATAAACTCAACTCGACTAAGCCCTAGTCCTAACTAATGGGGGTCAGCTAATGAACCATTCTTCTCCATTCATCTTCTTTGATGAGTTCTTCCTCACTTCTTCAGTCACATCTGTTTAGATATTTTTTTTCCTTTGTCCACTTTATGCTCCTTAAACAAATCAAACAATTCTTTCATAGTGATCCAATTATAGGTCTGCATGAACAAACCATCTCAGACAACTTTGCCTCATCTTATCTTCGTTTGTATCATTCCACATCTCATCACAACCATATTCGTTTTATGGGCAATTTCGTTTCTTCATTACATCATTCATACTTTCGCGAGACGAATCAAGTTCTGTGACTAGCAAACTAAAGCTACCATTTGCTTCAATATTCTTAACATGTCTAGCTTATCAATAATGTTCACGAATTACCACCATCAAGAACTCTTGCTGCATCGAAACAGCTTTCTCCTAAGAAGTTCAGATTTATTGAAAAAATACAACAAATGCCAATGCCAAGTTGTCTGTATGTACTTCACATTGTTTTCTGTATATTCCAAAGTCAACCAGTGCCTAAGTGTATATATGTAGCTCACATTGATCTCTATATACCAAACTCATCCATGAGTGAGATGTCATTAAGTCAATTTTCTTCATTTCCAATTAGTACCAAACAGCTGGCCAGCTAGAGGTTAGCTAACCTTGTTGATGAACTCAATTGTCTATCTTAAGAAAAGATCTAACCTTCACTGAGGTATTTGAAAGAAATAGAAATTGCAACGTTAATCTATATCCCTATGCTTCTCCATCATAATTCAGCCTCAAGTAACCACACAGGGATTTAATTCCAAGAGAAAGAACCAAAATACCAGGTGACACTGCTAAACTTCTTACCAAAAGGCCTCTCAGATCAATGACTACTATTATTTTAAATATAAAATGCTAATAGCTTAGCATTTGGATATGTTAATGCTACAAGAACAAAAATAAAAAATAAGAACAAATCATATAGTATAGAACCATGAAAAATTAAAAAAAAACAAAAAAACAAGAAACAAAAAAAGTAGAGATGTATAAAAATATCTACTTGTCAACACACAAGCATGGATGTGCACAAAAGAAAGGGACTAGACCTTCAGCAGCTACAGAACATGCTCTCTCCAAGCAGACAGCACAGACATCAGTGTCATCAGAGGAGGTTGTTGAGGACTGCAATCCACAATCTCTGCAGAGCATTTCACAAGTGTCATGTCATTTTCATTATTATTAAGTGAGTTGCACCATTACAAAATTGGGGTCCACACAGGTGAAGAGCAGCCTGCTTTCTCAAGTTATTACAAGAAACAAAAGATACGGTCTAGAATTCCATTAAAACCCCCTCCCAATCCCAAAAAGTGATATAAAAGGTTTTTCGATTTTCTAAAAAATAAAGTTCAAAACACAAAGAAATTGCAAGCTTAAGTAAACTAAATTAATGTATTTGAACTTAGTTGGGTTTCCATGACCTTTCTGTTCTTGTTACTTTTTTCTTTATAGAAAAGGTAAACAACTATTTCAGATTTGCAAGGTAAACTTAGAAAGACTTCATACACTCATTTGAACTGCAGAAACAATATGCATTAAGTGCTAGCAGACAGCGTGGTTTAGCTAATATCTGCAAACAAAAGAAACCACATGGTTTGCAACCTTCCCTGCTTCAAAGTCAAGTGACATCTCTGCTAAAAAAACACTTTTTTTGGGTGAGTCTAAAACCGAAGAAAAAAAAAAAAACACAAAGACTCCACCCAGTAGCAGAAACCATGAGTATCAAACCTCACCAGGGAGAAGAAACTCTTTAAGTCATTGTAAGAAGAAGCATTTCTTTGACAGATCTCAAATCCTTATATATCAACAACATACTCTAAAAGGAGGTGTTAGTTATGATGACTGCCTCCCCATCAAATGTGCCTTATACTACTCACTTAAAGAAAAATTCCACTCAATATTAACTACTCATCTAGTTCACTTCTTTCCAAACACATTAAGTGTATATACTTTTGGATTTTACAACCTAATAGCCAGCTAACCAATGAAAACCATGAGCTGACATCCAGCCAAAACCAAGGTAACCTCTACAAAGCTAAACCTTCCATGTCAAACTTCTGTGATTTCTTTACTACAACACTACTTTCAAAGTAATAAGATCCATCAGTAGGCATAGTTAATTTTAATATTACCTTGCTATGTTAAGGACACTCAAGAGAGGCAAGGATAGGTAATTAGATGGAGGGAATGTTGGTAGTGTTGAGTCAGAATTGGGCGCTAGCAGTGGTTCAAGCCAATGTCGCCCCCACATCCTGGCAACATCAATAGGAAGCCACCTGAAAGAATAGGCAAATTTTCTTCATTCATGTCACATAGATGAACTAAAACCATGAGTTAACACCAGAAGACCCAGATACACTACCCGTTGCAATTCAAGGTGATCCTACTGGCGCCTCTTGCAAGGAGGATCTGAAGAAGAAAGAACACTATCATTTCAAATTCAATAGAGACCACAAATATGTTCAAAACCCCACAAGGCTCATATAATCTTGCCTGACAGCATTTCAAATTACCCCCGCAAGCAGCATAGTGCAATGGAGTGCTTCCAGCTCCTGCAAAGATGTACTTCGGCTTCAGTCAGAAGCATGATGAAGAAACAACCATCAAAGATATAAAAGCTACCAAACTTAAGCACAGAGCATACCTATCAAATCCATGGATGTTCCATAGTGAAATGTTACAGCCGAAACATTTGCATGAAGGTCAAGTAGGAGTTGTACACAATCAAAATACCCATTCAATGCAGCCATGTGAAGAGCAGTGATACCACCATCAGCCGCTTTATTTACAAACTTGGACAGCGCACTGCACTGGACAAAAATAAATAAATAGCAAGAATAAAATGTACAGATGGAATGCTATGAAGAATCTATAATCAACATGACTGGGCAAATATCTTATCTGATAACAGCTTGTCGAATGAGGAAAATAAAAATTCTATTCAAAATGTCTCTATGTTATAATTCTTCTATCGCTAACAGAGCATTTGAGCTTTTGAATATTTACGAACAGGAATGAACCCATTTTATTACCATTTTCATGTTCATCCTGGCAACATCTATGTATTTAATGGATCAGTTCAAGCCTCACACCTTTGGTCATATTTGTTCTTTACATCAGTGCCATCGCCTCTATCACCACCTGTCTGTGCATGCATAGCTTCATAGGGAGCACTTGAAACAAAATCAGCCACAACGAGTCTTATACACCTAGCATGGCCACTTACGGCTGCAAAATGGAGAGCTGTTCTCCCACTGAGATAATCTGCTCTTGTAACCTGTAATAAGTGAAAAGAAAAAGTTCAAAACCATGGGTCACATTCAATTTATTCTTGAAAAGTGCCATCACGTATGAGAGAAAGGAAAGAACTTTAAGGATATAATCATTTCATCCCAAATTGAAGCTTTGACCAACCCCATGGGCTTAGGATTATGCTAGGAAACTAACAAAAAAGAAAAATATTTAAAACAGAAAGATTGTCGAAATTAAAAAATAAATATATAAACTAAACTCACATTGCATCTGAAGAGAAGAAGAGTCTGCACCACTTCCCAATGCCCATATCTACACGCTTGCATCAACGCCGTCTTCAAATACAAATGCAAATGATGAGTCATAGAAATGACAAGCGTCATATTCACAAAATCAGTGGGATCATCAATCATCTTAGTTTAGATTAATCGGTTGCCAAAATTTCGCTCTTAATTGATTCAGTAGCTTTTCATATCAATCCCCTCTAATGAACCAGATTCAACAGATCCATTAATCGGTTGCTTATTGAAGAGCATAATTCAAGCTACCCTTTTCTGATAGCAGGGTTTGTTAGCACATAATATTCTCTAATACTATTCCAAAATTAGCCAGACTTAAAAAAAGAAAAGAAAAAAAAAATCACAAATTCATTTCTACTCTAGAATATCCACACCCATGTCCCAAATTGCGCTCAAAAACAAAATGAAAAACCCAAACCTTTAAATGCAAAAGTAGATATTATAGAACAGAAACCAGATGAGAAAACCACCGAATCTCGTACCTGCCCACAGTAATTCCTCGAATTTACATCAGCTCCATTCTCAAGCAACAATGTCACAATCTATTCAAACGCACACACACCCAAAACAATAAGAAAAATGATAGTCAGGAAAAAAGAAAATTAATGGGCAGCTGGTACAAGAAAGATGGAAAATGAAAAAGGGAAAAGACCTCGTTGTGGCCCTTAGCGGCAGCGAAATGGAGAGGAGAATTGAGGCCACCGAAGGTAGAGTACTTGGCGAGGCATGGGTTGCAATCCAATAGCATCTTGGCCTCGATCAAATCGCCGTCTCGAGCCGCCGATACTAGCCTCTCACCGGACGCAGAGCACCCAAATGAGTTGCCCATCTCTCTCTCTCTCTCTCTCTCTCCCTCTCTCTCGCTTTTGCGTGTGTTTGTGGTCTGTGTGTGAGTGAATTTCGTAAGGCAACGAATCTATTAGTATTAGGTCAACCGTCGTACAACAAATTCAAAGAAAAATAAAAAGAAATACAGGATTTTGGATTTGAATGAAGAATGCAGATGATGACGTGGCCTCTCCCCTCCTATCTTTCGTGCTTTTGGGATATTTGCTGCAGAGTTGTTGGTGGTGGAGGTGGTGATGTTTCAGAGACACGAGCAGGGACCGACTGTTACAACTGAAAGATATACACCAAGGCAAAATGCCAAAAACTTTACCTTCTCCATTTTATATTTTTTTTAAAAAAATTGTGTAATTTGTTTTTGTGCGTTTTGGCTGGGCCTGAGGGCTCTTCACTTTGTAGGTAGTGGGTACGATTCAGGAACGTGCTATTCATCAGGTTCCCACTTTCCAAGTGGGATCATGACCTGACAAATTAGGACAAGTAAAAGATTATCCATGGGTCATTTGACTCATATCCTTTTCGTGATAAATGAGTTAGGCTTTGATTATTAAATGTTTTTTCTTTCCTTTTTCTTTTTTTAAAAATAAAATATTAACCAACAATCTAAAATATAAAAATACTTAAAGTTATTTTTATATTTATATCATATCAGAATAATTTTTTAAATTAAGAAGTAAAAAATCTTCTAAAACACATTAACAAATAAAATACTCATGTTACACGATATAAAAATTGAAGAAATGCTAAATATTTTTTACTAAGAAATAAGTATTAAGATTATGAAAAATTTATTCATTTGAGAGAATCAAAATAATTAATCAAAAAAAAATACTATGACTATCAATAAATAAGCTCCTCATTATCTTACTAAAAAACTTTGGTACTTCTTACATTTTTCTAAAAATTGAAAATTTTTTATTCTACCCACAAATCTGATTCAAACTCAATAAGAAATTATTAAATTATAATTAAAGGGTCTTATCCCACGTAACTAATTAACGGGCTCATTGATGATAACTGATAAAGGACCCTAACTCTCCAATGTCCGGAACAGCACAGCACCCTAGGACACAAGACCCACTTAATAGGACCCTGTGTCTTAAAAGCCTAAAAGGTTGCTGAGGCGCGTGTGCCCTCGTTTTCTTAAAAAGTGATCACCTACTCCACGGATCACGATAATCATGTGCCAATACGCCGACCAAAAAGCAAAAGCGTGCGCAGATCATGCATAAATGGGATCCGTAGCGTCAGAAATATCAACGGCCCAGAAGAAGCCAGTGGCTGAAAGTCTCGCAGTTGTATCAAGCGTGATCGGACGGTTGGGATATGAACTGTGTACTATCACGTGAAAAGGTGTGAGCTTTCTGACCTAAGAACTACCTAATTAATAATTATTATTTCTGTGGTTAAGAATTACCTAATTAATTAATTTGCCTCGAGCTTCACGTAAGGGATTAGGTGCAGTTTGGCTGGGGGGGCTTGAGTGTGTGTGGGCCGGCAATTGGCGCGTGAAACAGGCAATGCGGCCCTTGGGAGGGAAGCAAGGAATGCAATACGTGGTCTTTTTCGTATAATTTATTCACTACACCTTTTTCTTACCGGTACTTAATTAAAAAAAAATGTCTGTTATTTTAATGCTAACTTTGGATTTTATTTATTTTTATATTTTGCCGTTAACTCTCTCTCCATCTATCTTTCTAAATGTTGTTTTTTTTTTTTTTTTTTGAAAATTCTTGGCTGTTGTTAGGAAAGTTCTCAATTCACATTCTACGTACAAATGACATAAAAAATGAAAGAATTTGAAAAAAAATATTTAACAATAAAGGAAGCAAATAAATAAATAAAAGAGAGTGAAGAAAGATCCATAAAAACAAAAAAGAAAAATGAAAAAAGAAAACGTAAGGTAAAACATCAAATTTGATCAATTAAATGAATGGGAAATGAAATTTGGCTTTACACCTTACGATTTAAGACCTTAATTTCATACCAGATCACTCAATTTAATGAAATAAATGAAAATACCCTTTTTTAAAAATAAATGAAAAAAATTAAAGTTGAATAAAAATTAATTAAAACATTAATTAATTAATATTTTCCCCCATTCAACCTAATGGGTATGCTTTAGGTCAAATGGGGGAAAATATTCAGCAAGCCAATCCATTTGGGGTAATTAGCATTCCCAAGTTGAGCATGGTGGTGAGTTCAACATTTTTAGTTGAATGTGGTAGGACATTCAACACGCTTAGGTTGAACATGGTAGTAAGTTTGACACATACCAAGAGAAATGACTAGTTTAGTAACAAGATGTTTTCGGTATTTCGATTATATATTAATTTTTATGCAATATCTTGATTTGAAAAGATTAGCATGTACACGTTTTGGGAAGTTTTGAAAAATAGAAA
Source organism: Betula pendula (assembly GCA_900184695.1). Taxonomy (NCBI): domain Eukaryota; kingdom Viridiplantae; phylum Streptophyta; class Magnoliopsida; order Fagales; family Betulaceae; genus Betula; species Betula pendula. The sequence continues at coordinate 50,077 of FXXK01002193.1, forward strand.
TGTCCCTCTCATTTTATAATTTCCAGGAAAGAAATTATTTTTACAATAACAAAAGAGAGGAAATTTTTACGAAGGGCTCAAGCACACATACACAACATGTTGATTGTATTTATTTATTGAATTGTGACTCATAATTTCATCTGTAAAATTGTCAAATTCTACGGCTATAGAAATAGGGACTCAGAAGTGCTTAGCAACAACTTGGACTTCTATCAATAAAGTTTGAGGCAGAATTAATATTTTGATGACCCAGACAAAACTTTGATTGATAATAGATTAGGTTTTGGTTTAGTAAAAAAAAAGCAACGATATCTTTTGGTTGTAAATATAGTTCTAGAAAGAAAGAACAATGTAAATGTAATAATAGATTGTATGTGTGAAACATAAATGTACAAGATGTGAATAAATGTAATGCGATTTTAAAAACACAGTTAAACATTCAGTAAAATTGTAATTTAATTTTTAAAATCGTACGTTTTAAAAATACATCTCCTTATTTATAATTTGAAAACTTAAGATTTTTATACGTTTTCAAATCATTTTTAAAAAACACACTTTCATTTTATGATTTGATTCAAAACCGCACTTTTAGTATGCAAAATCACAATGCCAAACTCACTTCAAAGAAAATCATTTATGTTTATTCCTTGGATTTTAGAAGAACATATAATTTTGTGAGTAACGTACGTGTTCTTCATATTTTGAAGAGAATATGAAAAATTTGGTGGTTTCTTGAAAAGGTGAACCTTTTTTTTTCTTTTTTCTTTTTTTTTTTTTAAAAAAATTGAATGGGAAAAAAGGGCTACAGGGAAATTGAAAAGGTGGAACTTGTTACTATTCTGAAGGATTTTTGGGCCCCAGTGAAATTAACCCTTCCATTTTGAGAACTATCCAGATTCAAAAGGTGGATATGGTTCTACAATATAGGGTAAATTAAGGAAATGAAGCTATCTTATTGAGGGGGAAAGAAAAAGATTTTGATCAGCACTGTATATACTTAATCACCCGATGCTGATGGGATTAGGATATAATCAAAATGTCATTTCATCTTATGATTTATCTTTTTGTTTTCATCTCACATTGTAATTTGGCATACGTCATTATATGAGCTCTGATTAAAATAGTGGAGTTCATTTAGAATCCAGGCAAAAGCATAGGAGTAAATAGAAAAAGACAAGTATGTATAGCGTCCACAACGGGAGAAAGGCACGCAGGCGGGAGTCGTGTGCAACAGTCTTTAATTTGTTGTATAAATTGCGTACAACATGCAATTTCATCCATTTCTTCTTCTTCTTCTTCTTTTTTCTTTTTTTTTTTTAATTTTTTTAAATTATTATTTTTTATATTGATTTCTTCTTCTTATTGGTTCCCTAAAATAATTGTCATTTTCTCTCAAATCATGGGTTTTCCTAGTCAAACCCCAACTGCCCAAGTGGATGACTTGTTAAATTAGTCAGTAGGGGGTAGCAAGTTGATGAAGTTCTTGCTTGAAGGTTTATAATATTAATTTTAGTCGAATCCATTTATTAGAGGAATCTTGTCTGTATTGCATTTCGTAACATGTTGGGACATATATATATATTTTTTAATCCATTTCTAATAAATATATATTAATGGGTCTAACTATTGTATATTATAATAAGAATGTCAAAGGATGTGTTGACACTGCACCGATATAAGCATCTCAATCAGCTCTTTATTTTAAACTTTTCTTTAAAAATTAGAGAAAATTTACACAAACACTCATTTATCAAGCTCTCTATTCTAACACTTATCAGATTTTTACTACATATTTGGAAAAAAAAATCTTCCTCTCTACTTCATTTTCAACCATTTTTATATTTGGAATTTTTTTTTTTTGGTGACACGTTTTGGTGAAAATGAAAGACAAGAGTTTTGCTGTCTAGCTTGTTTCAATTGGGTGCTGTTGCGTGGTGTAGCAGAGTAGCGGGAGGAGTGTGAGAAGGTGGAGATCGAGAAAATGAAAGAGAGGGGATTTCACAATTATATTTTTTTAAATTAGAGAAATATTTAGTGCTCTTGAAAAGTGTCTAGTTAAAATAACAAAAGCAGAATTTTTAGCTAAAATTTGGGTAAACTTTAAAACGCTCATTGAAATATTTTAAAGACCTTGCGGTTGGATAAGTATGAGGGCGAGAGTTCGATTCTTGCAATAAAAGTTTTTAAATTTGATTAGTATTAGTTATCTTAGATCTTACAGTATCTTAATAAGGTTGAGTAGGTTATAACTTAATTGGACTTGAAGGAGTACCTGCGGTTTCCTTCCAACCGCATAGAGTCTCACCTCACTCAAAAAATAAAAATAAAAGAAAGCGACTTACCGGCCAATTGAGAAATCTCATCTGCAGAAAATTTAAATAGAAATCGGACTCTTGATTGATTTTTCACAAGCTTGGAGCATATCTCCCTATAAAGGCAATACATGATAATTGATAAGCTCTGAAAACTGATAAAGCAAAACTAAAAGATAAAATATGGAAACGATAATGCCAACCCATATCCCTTAATGATCTCATTAATTACATGATAATTTGCCGCAGCTGAATTACCACAACTAATTAAACGCTAAGAAGATATATTAACAACTATCTTAGTAGCCGCTGTCCACAATTCGAATCCATAAAGTGTACATTAATATCCATTTAGAGTTAGACGTCGAATCCATTTTAAGGAAAAACACGGGCATTTATAATTACATTATCAAAGAGTATCTTAAACTTAACCATTTATATTGTAATTAGGAAAAACCAAAATGGTCTCATCGTTGAATTTCAATACGACACATCAAGTATGCCGTATGCGTCACTCCATCAATGAGATGCCATGGTGATGGAGCCAAGCTAGAATTGACAGACGATGATGGTTGCTTAATTGATTCATTGAATGCTGCTTAATTGTTCACAATTAGACGCCTACTAATATATTATAATTAGCGATCGATTAACTCTACACTTGTTGGCACGTTAATTAAACGTCATTTTACTACTACAAAAAATATCTAGGGTTCCTATACTGCTTCAGAATATATATATATATAAATATTCATTATATTTCAATGTCGACATAATATTATATTAATGTACACTTTATAGATTAAGAATACATGTAATTAAATACGTGCAAATTTTAATCATCATTGACTCTGACAGCAAGACGGGTTTATACAAATAATATCAGAGCTTACGTGCCTTTGTGTAACACAGATGACAGATCGATACAAAATTAACTATGATATAGATAATATCCGATCATATATATTCGTTGTTTATACTTTATATATACAGCACTCGATCTGGCTTGAGCCACGAATTACGACGTCCCTATTCAATGATGTTTACGGACAGAAATGAATATTCTAGCTAGATTCAAATGCATGCATTTCTATATATCCGAGTATTGTATTTTATTCACAGATCCACTGGAGATTTATTAAGGCTATATATGGTAGGTCATCACATGGAAGAAATTAAATCCTGTCTCTAAAATCTCCAATATTTTATAAAAGCATTGCTATTAGAAATCAGTTGATATATATCTCCTGGCCTTGAGGTTTTGGTCTTTTTGTAGTTTTGCTTCTGTGTAAAAGTAGCTGAGTTTTGCTTGTTAATTTCTCAGTAGTTATTTGTCTGTTTTGTTGTATAGCTGCTCAGCAACTTGAGATCTAGTGGCGTTTTTCCCTGCCAGAGAGGACGGTGTAATTCTTTGTGTGGTATGAAAAGTTTTTAGTCATCAAATATATATATATATCTTGTATCAATTAAAAGTGACGTGACTTTTAAAATCACTTTTGAATTTATGATAAATTATTATTGACTTTTAATTCAATAATAATTTTAAAAATCACATAAATTTTGATTAATACAAAATAAACATGTGCGTTGACTTATATCATTACTCCTAATTTTTTTTTTTGAATTGAACTTTCATTCTTTCTTTCATAAAAGTCAAAGTGTACACTTCTCAGCAGTTACATTATCATTAAAAAAAAAAACAAGATACTCTTTCATCCAAATTTTTTCCGCAGGGGATTGAAATGCTGACCTTGCCAGCAAATGTGCAACCATATTTGCTTTTCGTCGAGTATGCACCACATACCATGACTAGAGACTGCACAATATAACCTTCGAGTCCTTAATCAAACTTCTATATCTCTGCCATGATTGGTCTTCCTTCTAAAAAGCTTATACCATTTCTAAAGCATCGCTTTCCTACACAATATTGTGTAGCCCCAAGTCTCTGCCAAATGGTACCACTTTCCAAGCTGCATAAGTCTCTGCCGTAGCCGGATTCATAATATACATTTGAGAGGAACGCAATGCTGCCAAGACTTTGTCCTCACTGTCTCTAATGATGCCACCCACTTCCAAAATCTTCATAGGTTTGCCAAGAGCCGCATCCCAGTTAATTTTATACCGCCCACAGGGAGGGGCCATCCATCGAGAGACTACAGAATTTTGCGATCTTACCTCCAAATTTTTTCCTTTCAGTTATGCCGCATACAAGTCCTCCACCGACTCCTTGGCATTTTTGACAAGCTAATTTGGGTTTAAGAAAGCACACTCAAAGACCACTGCGTTTTGACGGAGCCATATTCTTCGAGCAATTGTGGCTAGTAATTCAACGTCTTCCCTTTCAAGCTTGCTTAAGAGCTCACCTAAGATTTGGAAAAAATCATCCCTACTGTTAGAGCACTTCTGAATTTTCATAGGACATACACCCCATACATCACATGAAGATGAACACCACCACAAAATATGACATGTAGTTTTCACCTTCACTCCACAGATTGGACACAAAGGATCTGATGTCACCTTTAAAAATATCTTATTGCTAACTTCATATTATTAGTGTAAAAAATCATTAATTAAGTTAATTATTGTAATAGACACCATGATGTTGAACTAAGGACCCCATAATAATTTGAGAAAATTCACAAGAGGAGTGGCAACAGTAACAGAATTTATTTGATAGGATCACACAGGAACTTAAGAAATAACCTAAAAATCTGGATTGTTATTGCATTTTATGATTTATTCTTGCAGCTTTTGGGTTACATTTATAATGGATAGACTGGGGTTATACAAGGTAATATAATCCATCCTTATTGACTTGTTAATTAAGAATTGGTTTTTGTGGAAGGATCATGAAGCCGTTGATGATTGTTCAGGATTGTCGCCTTCCATGCATGTTTGCTTATTGTATTCCATATTTGTCTTCTCCTGCCTTTGGTAATTGATTCCTAACATTGTTTTACGAGTCTTAGTTGGTTTAAGGTATTTTACGAATTTTTGTTTATTAAGAATTATAAGTATTTAATTTTAATAATTAAGAATTATGAATCCTTATTTAATTTGTTTTAAGATTTCTAATAATTTTAGACAAGCTGTGGACTTTTTATATTTGTTTTTGCTGGTGAATTTCAGAACCACTTGATGTTGCGTGTTTAACTCTTTATCATACCCTCATTTCATGGGACTAATGTAATAGTACTCATCAATCTTTGAATCAACCTTTATTTCAAAAAATAAAAATAAAAAAAAATCTTAAAGCTGATAGACACTGCCCCATCTGCTAAGCCGGATGAGAGTATAATAGTTAGCATTACTCGTAAATCATAGTTACATTTGTTTTACAAAGAAGATGCAATTTTGTTTGATCTAAATTTAAATTTGGGTTAAGAGATGAAACTTTTTTTAGGCCATCTCATATGGTGCAATGAATAATTGGGACCGCGAGTGAACGACATTGACAGCCTTCTTTGAATCAAACAGTGGTTAGATATGGGCAGGAATTTTTTTCGATTGGATTTGTTTAATAATGTCATATCCGCCAAATCTTAACCTAACTTGTATACTCTTCTTGTGGTTGCAGCTTACCCAACGAGTGCTTTATTTATTTTGCACCAACGAGTGTTTTTAATTGTTCCTTAATTGCTTCCAGCTCACTGTGAACGATAGCAATTATAGTGTTTACGTGATTCCCTCAAACTGTTCTTTTCCTTTTTATATAAATGAATTCATTTAATTTGCTATTTTTTTTTAATTTTTATTTTTGACAATAAATTAAAAAAATTCTTTATTATCACAAACCCTAAATTTAAAAAAAAATCTTTTCTTATAAAAAGCCCGTAACCTCCTCCTAAGTTATATATATATATATATATATTACTAAATTACAAGGCCATTATTCAATTGCTCAAAAAATTTCTTTTAATTAGTTGTGATATATGACCTTAACTCCATTAAGCCACATTAAAATGACTCTTCCATTCCGGGTATGTTTGACAATGATTTTGAAAGGTGTCTTTTAGCTTTGGTTTGAATTTTTTTAATTTTTTTTATTTTTTTTTATTTTTATAATGTGATATAAAAATGAAAAGTATAAATAGTTTGATAATATGATATACCATGTCATTTTGATACTCTCATGGAGAGACGCTATTAGTTAGAGTCTGAGGAGTTGCAGAATATTTGGGCAGAAGAGGAAACAGAAATAATCTTCACCAGCTATAGTGGAGGACAAGAAGTTCACCATATACTAATAACACCTTTTTTTTTCTATTCAATATGGAGGAAGGGAAAAAAGAGAAAAGGGCAATATACTAATAACACTTAAGGTCTGTGAAAGCCCACCTATGCACACCAAAAAGCCCCTGCAAAAGTTAGGACCACAGAAGTAAGGCAAGTACCTGGTAATCTGCACCTCAACTACCAGAAAATAAAGGTCTCCAGCACCAATAAATTTCTTTCAAGTCTCTGAAAAAAACTGGTTATGTGCTGTCCTTAATTCAAGAGAATATTTAATCAGCTACTAAATTGGTTAGGCTATACTAAAGTTTCTTACTATTATAAGACCAATTTGGCTTCATTTCAGCCTTTTTCTTTTCGTAACATTGTATGTCATTATATGTATCAGAGCACTCTGCACATATCGCGAGAAACCTGAACAGATTGATCAGGCTTGTAGACAACACACTGGTCTTATCTCATTTCATTAATAATTAGAAAATAAAGCCAATTTGCAGTCACCACCCTCCTAATGTTTTCCCATACCCCCCACCTCGAAGGGCCCAACAACAACCTCTTTAGAATACCAAGCTCCCCTCGAGCTATCATATTTGGTTTCCACCACTAATTTCTACAAAGCCTCCCTCTTCATGGCAAAGCACCATAACCCTTTCCTCAAGACAGCTCAGTTAAACTAAATCAAGTTTCTAACTCCTAAACCACTAGCGCAAAATAGAGAATAAATCTTTGGCCATCTAATTGATTTGATAGAATTCGAATTCATCACCAATTTCACCTCACAGAAAATCCCTTTTTAAGTTTCTCAATCTAGGTAGCAACACCTACGCTGATGGGAAAAGGGAACAACACCTACCATGATGGGTAGCAACACCAATTTCACCTCACAGAAAATCCCTTTGAAGTTTCTCAATCCGGGTAGCAACACTTACGATGATGGGAAAAAGGAACAAATAATAAGTGGACAAATTGGAAAGAGTGCTTTTAATTAATGTCGACCCACCACCTTTCGACAAATAAAGCATTTTCCAACCAGCAAAACAACGTTTCATTCTCTCAACAATACCATCTCATATTGACTTAGCCTTGTATGAAGCTCCCGAAGGAAGAACCAAATACTTCGTAGCCAAAGAGGACACCCTACAACCAAGGCTACAAGCTATAAACCTCATCCACAACGCCAACAGAAACTAACTCTAATTTAGATAAGTTATTCTTCAACCCTAAGACATCTTCAAATCATAAGAAGAGACAACACAGATTACGGATATGGTCCGAATTCGCCTCACAAAAGATTAAGGCATCATCCACAAACAAAAGAAGAGACACTAGGAGCTCGTCAATAAACACCACCCACAAGACTAAGGCTATATCTTAAATTGTTTTGGTGGGGGGAGGGGCTTTCTTTTGCTTTTGATTTGAAAAAAATGTTATGATGTGAAATAAATGAAAAAACAGTTTTTATGTTTTGATGAGTGTTTTGTGTGTTAGGTTGTTTGTTAATGCCGTTGACTTGAGAATAGAAACAAAAGATAGAAAACAAAATCGATAATAAACATAGCCTAATAGGACGAAAGTCCTTGATATCCGCACGACTAGAGCCCTAACTTTCTTAGGGATACGGTAAATAAAAGTTACATGAGACTTTTTTTCTTCCCTCGAAGATGAAACTCCTAAAACCCATTTAGAGTAACGCTAAGAATTACATTTGTATCCCACAATTATCGCACAATGCTAACATGGCAGTCTGAATCAAACCTTGGATTTTTTTTTTTTTTTAATTAACAATAACTGAGCTAAGGGTTGATTAGGATTTTGCCACAATAACATTATGATATAATTGTGAGATAAAAATATAGTTTATAGCATTACTCATACATTTATAATATACTCTTTAAGGAATTCCCAACAAGTCTGGCAAAAAGCCATAAAACAAAAATCGGGGCCCAAGACTTCATCACCATTTAGAGCTCTCAGCACATCAAGAATTTCACTCTCCTCAAAAGCTCTTTTGAGCTACGTAACCTCCTCAACACTAATAGAATTGAAAGATAGACCATCTAGCTTTGGCCGCCAACTGAATTGTTCTGAATAAAGTTGATAGTAAAACTATACAATACACTCTTATTTTTGTAGAATCTGAAGAAATGGACCCCTGTTAACAACTAAGGAATCAACATTGTTGTTTTATTTTGTTCAAATAAAAAGGAATAAACCTTTCCAAATCAAATAGCCCTAGACTTCTGCCTCCAACTCACTTCTTAAAAAGGAATAAACCTTTTCAAATCCCTAGAAATCTCTTCTTTTCTTAACGTTTCTCAATCACATAAGAATCTTCCTTCTACAATCAAATCAAGATCTCTAAGTTCATCCAATAGAACCTTTTTCTTCTTCTCAATGTTGCCAAAAACCTCATTCCATTTTTTCATATCGGTTTTCAAGGCTTTCAATTTATGCACCAAAGTAAAACTAAGAGAGCCTTGAAACTTGTAGGACGTTGACCACTATTTCACATGATCCACAAAGCCCTCTGACTTTAAATCACATAATCTCAAACTTAAAATACCAACTACTCCAAACAACAACAACATGATCAAGTAACAAAGGGAAGCGATCTGAAAATTTCCTAGGGAGCCTCCTCTAAGAAACATCTAGAAATTTTGCGCTCCCAATCAAGCGATAGAAGAAACCTATCAATTCTGGACAACACCGGAGGATCACAATTATTGGATCACATGAAGTTCTCGCTGACAAGAGGAAATCCATAAGGCCCTGACCAAAGATGAATTCGGAAAACTCCAACATAGCTTGGGAAAGACGGATATCGCTACACCTCTCACTTGGGTAACAAATGATGTTAAAATCACCCCCAATACACCACGACATCTCCCACCAGCTAGTAAACCTCGCCAATTCGTCCTAAAACAATTTCTTGCCATTGTCACCATCAAGACCATAACACCCACTAAAAGCCCACTCAAAATTATCATTGACATTTCTAACACACATTCCTCAATCCTTTCCACCACCTTCATATCCCACATTAACAAAATCTCTCTGCCAGCCCTTCTTGACCCCAAATAATACCCATTCCACATTGACAACCCCATAAACTGCAAACAACAGCCTAGAAACAAACTCCTATTTGGTTTCTTGCAAGTAGACAATGTTTCCAATCCCTGAGAAGGCTTCTAATCCTCAAGCTTTTATCCCTCTCATTCAGGCCTCTCACATTCCATGACAAAATCTTAGGATTCATAAAGAACAAGTTGAACCCCTCTCCTTGCCTTTACCTCTGCTAGAATGCCCCTCCCTTATGGTCATAGTTGATGGAAAAAGCTAATCTCTTTAGTTCACGGTGCCCTCTGTTCACTAACATAGAAAGGGAGCTGGGAGAACTAGTTGGACTAGTGTGTTGTCGACTTGCTGCAATGGCTATGAATAGAGCCATCATCTCATCATCAAAACCCCTCATATGACAAACCCACAACGTGACAGAAGGTCTTCACTTTCTGAATCACCCAATCTAAGTAAATTGACTCAGTTAAAGCTGGTTCTTCAAATACAACAAGGGGGTGGATGTGCTAACAAAGGCTCACTATCCCCGATCCCTTCCTCATGATAAAGATCCATTTCTGAGAAGAGAGCTCCCGGTCCCCACAACAACTAACCAAATATGTACCAACATCACATCAATGGTGTTTGCCCCCACTATCTGAAGCTCCTTTCCCGTTCTACTATTATCCCTCGCACTGTTCTCCAAAGGAGAAAGAATGATCTCATGGTGTAAACCAGAGAAAGACAACCTTTCCCCATCTCCGTTGGCACAAGCCCACTCCAAACCCTTAATGACACCCACACAATCTGTCATGCCAAAGCAAGGCAAAGTTAATTGAAGGAACACCCACTTCCATAGGCCCAACAACCTAAAACTCTAAAATACCGGCTCTAGGGCCACTGTCGGTGAGTTCTGAGCAAAGGACATCCTCTCTAACGACAGACATTGGTGGCTGTGATATTACATATAATGGAGTATAGGAGACAAAATGAAGTCAAAAGGAATGAGTTAGACACAAACAGAAATGTACAGGAACTCGAGTAAAAAAGAAAAAAAATCTATAATTTAAACTGTCTAGCAAGACAACTCAATATTAAAGTATTTACGATCAAATTCCTTTCACTTTATAGGTGTGAGGTAACAGGTAAATCAATCGAGATTTCAAAACTTGCCCATTGCCGTACTCAAAAGTGAAAATTTTACATGCCATGGAGACAATTAAACCAAGTGAATACATATGAACATGAAGGATGATCATCTGAGAAAACTTGCATGATTTTCTGTTAACCATTTGATCAAAGTGAATACATATGAAGGCAGAATCTAATGCATTGCAGTCCCTTTATAGTGCAACCTTCCCAAATCAATGTTAAAGAATGATAATCTGGAACACTTACATGATTGCATGAGCAGCTATCTGAAGCAATATCTTTTCCAATGCTTGGAACTTCACACTTAACTTCTTCGATTGCTTAAAATTTTTCTGCCAACCAATTTTTTCAAATTGATATAGTGACAAGATATAGCAACGACTAGATGGCTTACATTCTGTTAACCCCGCATTTCAAACTAAAGTCACCTCAAATTCAAACTTCACTTTCATTCAATGGAGAAGCCAATAAAGCCTTTTGGCTCCACATGCGATACCTCTAAGCATAAATCTTTTTTAAGAAACCATTCCAATTGCTGGTGCTTCTTCGCCATGGATAAAACTCATTCATTTTTCAAGATGATGCTTCTCTTTCTATTATGCAGCACTATATCGTTATCTAGCCCATATCAATCCTCAAGAGATTAGGAATTCCAACTTCTGAATGACCATGATGCTTTGAAGTAGCACTTGATTAGAACAAACTCTAAAATAATCCTCAAGCCACCAGTTTTATTTCAGTCACTCAGTCACAGGGACATCCTCTGTATCCACAGTTTCAAGGCAATCATCATCCTCATCTGTAAAATCAGAGCCAGCATCAGAGCACATACGCATGTCCCTATCATCCTCCTCCCCCTCCTCATCTTTCCCAACATTGTCCTCAACTGCAAAATTTTGAAAATCATTCTCCATAAACTTGCTTCCATTGTGCCCCATTTCATCTTCTCTATCTCTCCTATAATTAACCAATTCCCTATCCAAACTTGCCTTCCTCGGGCTCAACAAGACCAAATCGGCCAGCTTCCTCCGTGCCAAATACAAATCATTCGGCTCTATCAACTCACCCCTCTTATATGCCTCCCTAAGAAAAACCGTATGCAGCTTCCCATGGTTCCCCCTTGTCGAAATATAAAATATCCCCTGATGCTGAAGAAGGAACTCCTTCAACTTCTTTGGCAAATTCATTGCCAACCTGAAATGTGCAATCCTCTCCAACGTAATCTTCTTCTCCACTGTCAATGACAACAATTCATGAATTGTTGCCACGGCCCTCTTCTCCATTCGCTTCTGCGCCTCTATTGACCTCAAATCATACCCTGACACATCCTCATAAGGCGACCAATACGGAACCCTTTGCCATTTCCACACCGCAATCCTATAATACTTGCCAATCTTAAATCCGGGTGGGAAATTCACAATAAACGAAAACCTTATATCCTCGGCATCAATCCCTTTCTCCCTATACTCTCTCTCCCTAGCTTTCTCTATCGCGCACACCGCTAAACTCTCATCCCTCTCAACAATCTCAATGTACTTATTCCTAGTCTCTGTAGCATCAAACAATCTAAAATATTTAGGGTGATTGAGAATTACCGAGTCCTCGAAATCGTCAGGCAAGCCGAACTGTTTCCTGGCAATGCGCACGTGTTCGAGGCGTAGCCGACCCGTATTGGACATCATTATAAGCTTCCGAAGGCGGGTCACGGCGTCGGGGATTTGAGCGTAGAGAGCCTGCTTTTCTTGCTCAATTTGCAAGAGGGCCTTCCGGGTCAATCGAATGTAAAGGATTCTCTGAACCGGGTGCTCGTAAATGTCGAAAACGTGAGGGAATTTGAGAACAAAAGCACCGGACTGGTGCAGTTTGAAGCCGAGGCGGCGAGCGAGGAGGTCGAGGCGAGAGATGGGGAGGGTTTGGTTGGGCAGGGAGAGGATGAGGTCCTGGAACTTGAGGACCTTGCGGGTCTTCTTCTCGATCTCCATGTAGTTGTCGTAGCCATGGTCACGTACGCGCTGGAGCTTTTTGGGGATGGAGGTGGACTGGGACAGGGGCCTGGTGGTAGACAAGTTTGAGAGGAGGGGTGGCAGTAGGGGTTTGAGGGTTGGGGTTTTGTGTTTGAAGAGATTGATGTGAAGGAACATTTTTTGGGGTTCAGGGTTTCTTAGGGTTTAGGGTTCATAGGCATTGGAGAGGAGGAAAGCATTTTTCTTTTTTAGGTACTGGGTTTTGAGGGTTTAAGGGGTTAAGTTTTGCAGAGAAGTTTTGAGAAAGATGGCACTCATAACAGGAAGGGGAGGACATGGAAGGAGAAATGATTTTTAGTTAATGCTGGGCTGGGCCTAATCAACCCATCAAGGCAAAGAGCTTAATTGGTTTGTAGGCCCACATATGGTCCAGAGGAGATTTTTAAAATGTAGCGCAAATTTTTCATTTAGGGAAGATGGGAATTATCAATTTTCTCGAAAGGATGACCCTATTAATTAATTTGAGGCTCTCTTGACGTGTTCCTGGTAGAGTAGCGGGCCGCAGTTGTGAGCTGTTTGTAGGTAGGAAGCTCATGGGCCTTAAGCACTTTGTATGAGTGGGGTCTTCATGTAAAATGGGCCTTTGGGTTCGGGACCCTATGCTAATTTATATCCAGACCAATTGCCCCACATTCCCATGATCAACCTATCTAGTTGTTGAGTGTTGGGAATCTTGTCCTTTATTGCGTAGTTGGGGTTGCCTCTGGCTTTCAATACTAAAGATGAAGCATTGGTCGTCAGGTGCCTAGCTGAGACTGAGGGTTTTTGGACCGGCGCATGACCAAGGCTTTCAATACCAAGTGCATAAACTCAATCTTCTATATCGAGCGCATAGCATTGGCCTTTAGGCCCCGTTTGGTTTGCGGAATAGGTCCTGGAATGGAATAATTATTCCTACGGAATAGTCATTCCTTTATTTGGTAAGAGCCTATTCATAGGAATAGTTATTCCCATAGGAATACTTATTCCCTTACGAAGAGGAATAAGTATTCCTTTTAAAAATGAGATGAATACCTATTCATTTCCTACAGGAATAGAATTATTGCAGCATCTTCTCATAAAAGCCCCTCACACTCCAACATCAATTTTTTTTTTTTTAGTATTATGAAACTATTTGGTGATGTGCTTTTCGTTTTTTTTTTAAAATAAAATAAAATAAAATTGATGGGTGAATATGATGATTTTGTTGATATGTAAAAAAAAACAAAAAAACAAAAAAACTTGACAATTTAAAACAAAAAAACAACGAACTTTTTTTTAAAAAACTTGACAGTTTTTTTTTTTTTCAAAAAAAGAGTTACAGTATAATGGTTTTTGTTTTTTTTCAAAAAAGAAAAAAACGTCCTTAAATTATATTTGCATTATAAGGGTATTTAAGAAATTTGATTACAATATGATTCTATTCACCAACATATCCACTATACTAAATTAAAAAAATATCTATTCAGTTTTCTATCCATCGTTACAACCAAACTAAGGAATAAGAATAATTATTCCATTCACCTTCTTCTATTCCAAGGAATAGTTATTCATTTCCTAATGAAATAGTCATTCCGCAAACTAAACGAGGCCTTAGTGTCTAGGGTGATGCCAGGCCTTTGGTGCGTGGCCATGTCTTTAGGTGCATAAGGAAGGCTGCATTTTTTGGTGTCCCGAGTCTGGTTTAGCACATAAAAGCTAAAACTGCATGCTAAAAGTACCTAAGTACCCACAGGAACGGTGGACTTTCCCAAAAATTAAAAGCCTATCATAGAATGACTATAATTTGGCCAAAAATCCTTGATAATCAAAATTAGAGCCTAAAAATCCTCGATAATAGAAACTGGAGCTTAACAGTCCTCAATACTTAAAATTAAAGTATGTAGAGTAATATTCACCAAGTAGAAAATTCCAGAAATCAAATCCAATAAAATGATGTTCTCCAAATTAAATTATTTTGATGATATTACTTTTTTTTTTTTTTTTTTTTAAGGATTATAACTCCCCCTTATCCCAAAAGTAAATTATTTTGTTAATTTTAACTAAGGCAGATGTAGCTATGGGCGTTCAAACTGCAACGATAATTCCGATGGGTCATGATGTCTTGTATCCCAGATTGCAATGACAATCTTAACAAGTCAGGACATATGGCATCCCAACCAGTAATGGAGATCTTGACAAGTTGGGACGTTTAGCATCTTGACCAACGTTTTATCTTAGTGGCTAAGGAGAGCTTAATGTTTGAATGATACACATTATATTATAAATACTTCATTTCTATTTTGAATTGTATTTAACATTTTTTTTTTTTGGTATATAGTAGAACTATAGTATATAAAGAAAAAAAAATATTATCTTGTCAGTACATTTTAATTCAGCCCCTCCAAAAGTTAGTTCCCGGCTCCACCGCTAGTTATAATTGATAATGGCAAAATTTTTGATTGGGTGTAGACAAGCGGCAAAAAGAGAGAGGGAGAGAGAATGAGACAAAAACAATAAAAAAATTTCTTGTGGTGTGAACAATAAATAGGCTAAAAAAAAAATGTTAAAATAACTCATTTGCCTACTCTGTTGAAGATGGTCTTACAAAGTCAAAAAGAAAAAAACTACCAAATTGAAAAAAGTAAATGATATGTGCACATTTTCCTTATCCTACAAGACAATCTTAACCTTTCAATTTTTTTTTTTTTTTGTAATCTAAAAATTGACTAAAACCCATATCAACATATAGAATAATTATGGAATAAAAATGTAATTTATAACATTACTCGTTAAAAAAGAGTAATACTATATACCACATTTTATTTTATAACTATCCTACAATGTCGATGTGACAATCTCTACCAACTTTTGAATTTTATTTTTAACAAACACCCATATAAAATTGGTTAAAACTGACACATCAACATTGTAAGATAATTATTAAATAAAAATGTAATTGACAGCATTACTTGTCAGAAAAGAATAGAAACATATAACAATTTGAGTTAAAAGACTAAAATTTAGACAAAAGTCCGAACAAAAAACGTTAGAACCAAACTTCCTCCCATGTCTATCTTGTTCACCTCTATATATAGGATTAATAACTAACAAACACATTTGACGAAGAGAGAACTGAGCCAACCCCATGGGTCCACCGAGTCAATACCCGAACCACCCAAAATCCCCACCCTCAGCTGCGGTTCGTTCTTGACTCGAAACCCTTGCGAGAATTTTTTATGTCAACCTCCTCTCCTTCACTATATCCATTCTATCTCCTCCTATACTTTTGTTCATATACGATTTTTTCCTTTCATAAAACCCCCACCCAAAAAAAGAAAGAAAGAAAGAAAGAAAGTAAATTAAGCTAAACAGCATGGTAACCCATGATACCCATCATTGCATTTACGATACTTTAAGGGCGGCTTTGATCTTCTGAATGGTGCAGGAGATGAGATTGCCAACAGTCTCCACCGACTCCACGGTTAGCTTGGCAGTTGGTTGGCTATCAAGCAATATTTGAAATCCAACCGTAAGCAAGCATCCGCCTCCATCACCCGGCTTTGCCATTGCCCCATTGCAGTTGCCGGACCGCTCACCAGGAAGAATTGCAAATCCTGATGGTAGGAGAGCCACGTAGGCAGAATCTCCACCCGTCATCACCCCATTTATGGAGTGCATGTCAACTGGCGCATAAACAACCAATGAGCCAGAGGCATCTGTCCATGTCTCTTGCAATATCAGCATGCTGTTCTCATTCGCATTTGTCGGCTGCAAAGTCACACATGCATAGTAAATCGGAAATAAATAAATTCTTTTTTAAAAAAAAAAAAAAAAAAAGAAAAGAAAAGAAAGAAACCAAATGAGAATATGGTGAAGAGAAATGATTACTCACACTTCCACGAAGGAGAGAAACACAGTTGCCATGTTTATGGCCTTTGGCAATATGGATCATCTCTTGTATTGGCCTGCCAGTGGATAAAATGTCCCACTCACTCCTCAACCGGTCATCTCGCAAGAAATCAAACAGTCTCTGCTGTACTACCGGCATCCAAACAGAAGTTGCAGCACTCAACACTATCCCAGGAGGTTCACCAGGGTCATCAAAATTCTTCCTTGTCATAACTCTCACGTCTTCGCCCACATTTCCGACAAGGAGATTGTCCCACTTACGAGCACTTGAAGCACAAACCCCAGAACAGAAGTTATCAGTCATGCGCTGCGCCAGCTGTAACATACTCGTCCTACCGGCGAGATTAAGCGCTGTTGAAGAACGATACGTATCAGTGTGAAAATTAACCTAACTTATCAGTGAAAGAATGATGAGGCAGAGAAAGAGACCTGTGTGATCTTCTTTAGGAAGGGAGGATGGCATGAGGTTTGCCAAGAACTCGCATTGCCTTTGGAGGGTGGCAACCCACCTCTGTGCACCAAATCCCATGCCAGCAATAATAAACGGCCGGTAGAGCGGGTGGATAACACTCTCATCATATTCTGAATGTTCTACCCACGTAACCTGCATTGCACCTAACATTTATCAGAAACCATTTACTTATAAACCGAACTTAAAATTCCATAGACTACGAATAGTTCCTGAAATAACTCTTTGCAAAAGGATTAGTCCAATTAAGCTCCATTTGTGCTTATGAATATATTTATATAAAGCTTGTAAAAAACTTGTTGTCTCTTCAGTAAACTTTGTGGAAAAGGTTTTTTCAACATGCATAGTTCAATTATTTTCAAACTAAAAGTATTTCCATAGAAATACTTTATTATAATTCAAATACAAGATAACTGTATGGTATTCAAGAATTCCATAAAGACCCTCCATCTTAATTAAGAAATTTGAAACCAACTTTGAGTTGGTTCCGGCATCAGCGTCAGGCAGATGGTGCACAATGTTGTTACACTTGTGAGTTTACCAAATACTCCCATATCATTGTTTTAGTGCAGAAGAAAAGACTATATAATATCACTTTGAGAAGAAATGTTAAACAAAAAATAAAACCACCACCATGTGAGCAGAAAAGAAAGGAGGGGAAAAGGGAAGGAAAGATATTAAAATAGGGATAAATGCAAAATCAATCCATTTAGTTAGCTTAAATTACAAATCGCTATATGTGGTATCAAAATGAATTCATAAGTTCCTATGGTATGCAAAAAAAAAAAATCAATTTAGTCCCTAGAGTCAAATTCTATTAAAACATTTGACGGATTCCGTTAGGTCAATAAAATCACGACACGTGTCACACTTGAAAAAAATATAAATATATAAAACTAAAAAAAATTAATTTTTTGTTTAAAAAAAATAAAAATAAAAATAAAAAGGTGGCTGCCAACAACCACCCCTTTCCTTTTAAAATAATAATAATAATAATAATAATGATAATAATAATAATTTTTTAGGTTTATATATTTATATTTTT
>FXXK01002194.1:3104-71830 GCA_900184695.1 Betula pendula
GTCGCCTTGAAGGGGAACTTGGTCCTATGCTCGAAAAGCTGCACCGCCGGCGCGTGAGGATGGGAGACGAATTTGGATTGGACGCCTTCGTTGCTGGCGGCTTCTCCACCGACGAGGATTAGGGAGGGGAAGACGTGTTCTTGCAACACTCTCCTCTTCTTCCTCTCTACTAATCCCTCTTCTCTTTTTTTTTTTTTTGTAAGGGTCAGCGACCCATGATTTTGTTAATGCCATCGCCCCTGTTTGGGCGTGTTCCTTTGTTTGTTCTGCTTTGGGAAGAAGATTTTGTTGCTGTTTTTGTTTTGTTGTTGTTGTTTTTTGGTTGGAAAACTTATTGTCGATTCTGACATACACCTTCTCCGCCAATTTTGGATGATGTGAAGTGAGTCATTTGCAGTGTTTCATCCTCAATGATATATGAATTGAATACGCCATTTGCCCACGCTTGTAAAGGCAAAGGTAAAAAATATGGCGAGGCTTTATTCTACCTTATTTTGTCCGCATGTGCTGCAGCCAAACTTGGTCATGTCGTTTGCTTCGTTTCGAGAATCCCCTTTTTTGCAAGCGCGTGGTTGGGCCCGCATTCTGAAAAGGAGTGCCGAACTTGCGCGGCCGAACTTGTGCGGCCGAAGTGTACTTAGCTGATTCATCATGTCAAGCTCGGTCTGTCAGGGGGTCGGTTGCGACCTCGATGACGGAAGCGTAATTTAGATCTTGGGTCACATGCACGGCATGCCAAAGGGTTCAGGACCACGATGACGGAGCACGGACCCTCCGATCATGGTTCGGCATGTCAAGGGTCGTTAACTGGACCTCAATGACGGAACCAGGGCGTGATCTAGGATCGCACGCACGGCATGCCAAAGGGTTCAAGACCTCGATGACGGTGCGCGGATCTTTCGATCTGGGTTCGGCATGTCAAAGGTCGTTGTCCGGACCTCAGTGACGGAACCCGGTGGTGATCTAGGATCGTACGCACGGCATTCAAAGGGTGTTTGTAAACCTCGTGACGGTGCGCAGATCTTTTCGATCTAGGTTCGGCATGTCAAGGGTCGTTGTCCGGACCTCAGTGACGGAACCCGGTGGTGATCTTGGATCGTACGCACGGCATGTCAAAGGGTGTCAAGTAAACGCTGGACGGTGCGCAGATCTTTCGATCTTGGTTCGGCATGTCAAGGGTCGTTGTCCGGACCTCAGTGACGGAACCCGGTGGTGATCTAGGATCGCACGCACGCATGTCAAAAGGGTGTTGACACTCGATGACGGTGCGCAGATCTTTCGATCTGGGTTCGGCATGTCAAGGGTCGTTGTCCGGACCTCAGTGACGGAACCGGTGGTGATCTAGGATCGCACGCACGGCATGTCAAAGGGGTTTCGGACCTCGATGACGGTGCGCGGATCTTTCGATCTAGGTTCGGCATGTCAAGGTCGTTGTCCGGACCTCGTTGACGGAACCCGGTGGCGATCTAGGATCGTACGCACGGCATGTCAAAGGGTGTTTTGTAAACCTCGGTGACGGTGCGCAGATCTTTCGATCTAGGTTCGGCATGTCAAGGGTCGTTGTCCGGACCTCAGTGACGGAACCCGGTGGTGACCTAGGATCGTACGCACGGCATGTCAAAGGGTGTTTGTAAACCTCGGTGACGGTGCGCAGATCTTTCGATCTAGGTTCGGCATGTCAAGGGCCGTTGTCCGGACCTCAGTGACGGAACCCGGTGGTGATCTAGGATCGTACGCACGGCATGTCAAAGGGTGTTTGTAAACCTCGGTGACGGTGCGCAGATCTTTCGATCTAGGTTCGGCATGTCAAGGGCGTTGTCCGGACCTCAGTGACGGAACCCGGTGGGTGATCTAGGATCACACGCACGGCATGTCAAAGGAGGGTCTTGGGCCTCAATGACGGTGCGAGGATCTTTCGATCATGGTTCGGCATGTCAAAGGGTCGTAGACCTCGATGACGGAACCAAAGTGGAGATGTTTGCTTTTGGAGAGTTTGGGGCTATTGCGATTGGCTCACCCCCAGGCTTTATGGCTGTTACACATGTACATGAAAGGAGGAAACAAAACACAAGAAGGGAGAAGAACTTTCATTAGTGGATAAAATACAACTTCAAAAGTGTGGGGGATTTACTGGTAATATCGCTTCAAGTGTTCTGCATTCCAGGGGTGTGACAGCCTCCTTCCTTCCGAGGTTTCAAGATGGTAAGTGCCGGGTCGGTTGCATCCCACAACTCTGTAGGGTCCTTCCCAATTTGGAGCCAATTTTCCGTCCGCACGTTCCTTAGTTGCCAGAGTGACTCTCCTGAGCACCCAATCACCAATTTTGAAGCTTCGCGGCTTGACTCTTCGGTTGAAGTACTGGGCTGTCTTTTGGCGATATGATGCCATCACCATTTCTGCTTGGTCGCGTCTTTCATCAAGGAGGTCAAGGGATAGCTTCAACCCTTCCTCATTTATTTCACGGTCATACCTCTGGACACGGAGGCTAGGGAGCTCCACTTCTACAGGGACGACGGCTTCCGATCCAAAAGCCAAGCCAAAAGGAGTATCTCCAGTTGGAGTTCTTTCAGTGGTTCTGTAGGCCCAAAGGACTTCGTGCAGCTGTTCAGCCCAGGCGCCCTTTCTGTCTTCGAGCTTCTTCTTTAGTATCTTAAAGATGGTCTTGTTCGTAGCTTCGACTTGTCCATTGGCTTGCGGGTGCCCCGGTGAAGAGAAGTAATTCCTGATTTTCAGGTCTTCGCACCAGTCTCGGAATGGTTGGCAATCGAACTGCTTCCCGTTGTCCATGACGAAAGCGTGGGGGAGGCCATCTCTACAAACCACCGACCTCCACAAGAACTTGGTAATGTTTTGGGAGGTGATGTGCACAAGGGCTTCGGCTTCCACCCACTTAGTGAAGTAGTCGACCGCTACTACCACAAATTTGACACCTCCTTTTCCGGGCGGAAGAGGACCAACAATGTCCACCCCCCACATGGAAAAGGGCCACGGAGATGTAATCGACGTGAGCTCTTCAGGAGGACTTTTCTGATCATTTGCGAACTTCTGACATTTATCGCATGCTCTGACCATTTCCATGGATTGTTGATACATCTTCGGCCAGTAATATCCGGCTCTGATTGCTTTGTGGGCTAACACGCGACCCCCAGAGTGACTACCACAGACTCCTCCATGAATTTCTTTTAGAGCATAGTCAGCTTCGTCCTCGGATAGACATTTGAGGAGTGGCAGCGTGAGTCCGCGTCGGTAGATGGACCCGTCGAGGACAGTGTACTTAGAAGCTTTTTGGCGTATTTTGGTGGCAGCCTTTCGGTCCGCCGGAAGTTGACCTTCGGTGATGTACCTAAATATCTCTCTGGCCCACTCTGGCGGGTCTTGTACTACACACACCTGGGGGCCGTCAAGAATGGACGGTGAAGATAGCAGCCGAACCTGCTCTTTAGAATCTTCCAGCTCTTCTTCTCTTGCCGATCCGATTCGGGCCAGCCTATCAGCTTCCATATTTTCTTCTCTTGGGACCTTCTTCACGTGGAAGTGTGCGAACCAGGATGCCAATTCCTTGACCTTTGTAAGGTACTTCTTCATCTTTTCTCCTTTCGCCTCATACTCGCCCAGAATGTGGCCTGCTATTACGCGCGAATCAGTGTGAATTTCCACGTTTTTGGCCCCAAGCTCGTGGGCAATCATCAAGCCAGCTACCACAGCCTCATACTCTGCCTCGTTGTTAGTAGTCTTGAAGCCCATCCGAATGGCATGTTTCATTTCTTGACCCTCCGGAGTTACCAGAACTACGCCGGCCCCACTTCGTTTTTTTGTGCCGACGTCTACACCGACTCTTCCCATAGATTGTTGACCGGCTGATTCTCTTGGCTACTGGGGCTAGTAAATTCTGCTATGAAATCCGCCAGTGCCTGGCCCTTTATGGCGGGTCTAGGCAAATATTCAATGTCAAATTCGCCTAACTCCACTGCCCAGTTGACTAGACGTCCCGAGGTGTCAGGCTTGAACAGGACTCTCTTCAAAGGGTGGTCGGTTAGCACCCGAACCGTATGGGCCTGAAAGTATGGTCTCAACTTTCTCGCCGAAGTAACCAGCGCAAACGCTAGTTTCTCTATTTGTGGGTATCTGTTTTCTGCGCCTCGGAGAGCCCTACTGGTATAGTACACCGGCTTTTGCACTCTTTGGTCTTCCCTTATCAGGACCGAACTGACAGCGGAATCAGACACCGCAAGGTAGACATAGAGTGGCTCACCTTCTGTTGTTCGGCTGAGGAGCGGAGGGTTGACTAGGTAGTTTTTCAGCTGCTGGAAGGCCTCTTCACACTCTTCCCCCCAAACAAAAGCTTTCTTCAATATTTTGAAGAAGGGCAGGCATTTGTCTGTAGATCTCGAGATAAACCTGTTAAGGGCGGCGATGCGCCCGGTGAGTCGTTGGAGCTGTTTGGTGTTCTGGGGGGACTCCATCTCCAGCACTGCCTTTATTTTTTCCGGGTTGGCTTCAATGCCTCGGTGAGAGACCATGAAGCCCAGAAACTTCCCAGACGAAACGCCGAAAGCACACTTGGCAGGGTTGAGCTTCATCTTGTAGCATCTTAAAATGCCAAAGGTTTCTTCGAGGTCAGCAAGATGATTCTCAGATTTCAAACTTTTGACCAGCATATCGTCCACGTGCACTTCGACATTTCTTCCAATCTGGTCTTTGAACATCGCGTTCACCAGTCGTTGGTAGGTCTTCCTGCATTCTTGAGACCGAAGGGCATGACCTTGTAGCAGTATAGTCCCCGATCCGTGATAAACGAAGTGGCTTCCTGATCGAACTCATGCATCCGGATTTGGTTGTAGCCGGAAAAGGCGTCCATAAAGCTCAAAAGGTTATGGCCTGAGGTAGAGTCTACCAAGAGATCGATCCTAGGAAGCGGGAAGCTGTCTTTGGGGCAGGCCTTGTTTAGATCCGTAAAATCCACACACATCCTCCATTTCCCCGTGGGCTTTTTGACCATTACCACATTCGCTAACCACTCGGGGTAGTGGACCTCCCTGATAAAATTTGCTTCCATCAGCTTGTCTACTTCTTCGGCTATAGCCTTGTTCCGCTCAGGGGCGAAATTCCTTTTCTTCTGTTTGACTGGCTTTGCGGCTGGGTCGATGTTCAACTGGTGAGAAATTATGGCTGGGTCAATGCCCGGCATGTCTTCGTGCGACCATGCAAACACGTCGGCGTTCTTCTTTAAAAATTCCGAAAGGTCGGTCTTCAACCCTTCCGGTAACTGCGACCCAATCTTCACGGTGCGGTCTGGACTTCCGACGGTTACTTCTACAAGGTCTTCATTCGGCTCTGCTCTCTGGACTGTGCCTTCCTCACTTATCCCGTAGTATACGGGAAGAGTCTCTCTGGCTTGAGGCTCTTTGAGAGTCAGATTGTAGCACTGCCTAGCCTCCTTCTGGTTTCCCTTAACCACCCCCACTCCGCGGTTGGTAGGGAACTTCATTTTCAGGTGATATGTGGACGTGACAGCCATTAACTTATTCAGGGTCGGCCTCCCAATAATAGCGTTGTAGGCTGATGGTCTGTCAACGACCAAGAAGTCTGTCATCACAGTTTTCTCCCTAGTGGCCGTTCCTGCTGTAAGCGGGAGGGAGATTGTCCCTACTGGGAGGACTTTCTCCCCCGTAAAGCCCACTAAGGGAGTGGGAGCCGGGATCAGTCTGTTCTGCTCGATCTCCATTTTCTTGAAGGCGGGGAGGAATAAGATATCAGCCGAACTTCCGTTGTCCACCAAGACACGATGGATGTTAAAGTTCCCTATCAGTAGAGTGATCACTAACGCGTCATCGTGGGGGTAGAAGACCCCTTCTTCGTCTTCAGGCGAGAATGAAACGGCTTCATGCTCCAGCCGCCGAGTCTTTGAGGGCCGTTCGAGAGAGAGTACTTCTTCGGAGGGCAATCTTCTGGCGTAAGCCCGTCTGCTAGAACTGGACGAACCGCCAGCTACGAAACCGCCGGCGATAGTGTGAATCTCGCCGATAGGGTCCCGGTTTACTTCGGATCCTAATCGCCGACGGACATTGCGATCGTCCCGCTTCACTGTTCCGCACGGTGGTGTCTGCTTCGCTACCCGGCCCTGTGGTCATCTGCATGCCTTCGATGCTTGACGGGGGTGCTGGGCGGCGATGGTCGCGACGCGAGCGGTCCTCATCAATGAGGGGGCCGTTCTACGTACGGCTTTTCATATTTGAGGTTTTATTAGCCGCTACAAACCGAGCCAACTTCCCTCCTTTGATCATTCTTTCAATTTCCCAGCGGAGAGACACGCACTCCTCCGTCTCGTGGCCGTGATCCTGGTGATAGTCACAATACTTACGCATGTCGCGTTTTTCTGGGGGGGCATGCATCTTCTTCGCCGGCCTTAGACTGCTTTTGACTAGCGTGTATATCTCCGCTACCGTTGTGTTCAGCGGGGTAAAATTATAATCCCGCTCAGCTACGGGCTTTTTCTTCTCGGGCAGCTTCTCACCCTTTTTCGAACTTTTCCCACGGCTGGAGGCCCCTTCTCCTCTGCTGAACTCTTTCTTTTTAACCTGCTCCTTGGGCTTCGCGTCTCTTTCTGCGTACATCCTTATCATCTCCTCTTGGTTGATGAATTCCTCAGCTTTCTCCATGAACTCCCGCAGGGTCGTAGGAGTCTTTTTAGCCAGTTCTAGGACGAAAGGTCCTTTGTGCCAGAGTCCGTTTATAGCAGCAGTCAAAACTACGCTTTCGGACATATCTTCCGCTTCCACTCTCTCCTTATTGAACCTTTGGAGATAGTCTTTGAGGGGTTCGTTCTCCCCCTGCTTCAGAGCCAGCATAAAATGCAACGTATTCTTGCGCCTTTCGACGCTAGAAACTGTGTGAGGAAGGTTTTTTGCCAAGTCTTCGAAACTATCAATGGAGCTAGCTGGTAATCCCCTGGACCACTCTTGGGCACTACCCTCCAAGGTGAGGGGGAACGCGCGACAGGCTATCTCATCAGTCGTCGCATGCAAGTCTATGTGGGCTTTATAAGACTTCAAATGGCCGACGGGATCACCCGTTCCGTCGTAGGATTTAACAGGAGGGACCTTGAACCGGGCAGGAACTGGATGACTCATTATACGCGGTGTAAAAACCGAACGGGCCCGTTGGATAATTGAGTCGACCGCAGACTGCTTCCTTCCCATGTCGAGAAGTGCTGCGTCGTATTTGGCTTCTAAGCCCCTAATTAGGGCATGCATATCTTCATGCGGAGGCGGGGGGTTAACCCGGAAGCGTCCTGGCTCAGGGTCGCGACGGTTCTCCCCTTCAAAGTTTAGGCGGCGTCTGGGTGCACCATCTCCAGTACGACGCTCATTTTGCTGGTGGCGACGATGCTGTGCGCCGCTTGTCTGGCCTCCGTTGGATCCTTGGGGGGGGGGGGCGTTGGTTGCCCACCTGTGTGTGCTGACTCTCGCCTCCGCTCCGACGACTTCCATCGTGGCGGTCTTCATCCCGCGAGTCTTCAACATGCACATATTCTTCTTCGTCAGCGCTGGGCTCATCAGAGTCCGTTTCAGAGAACGCTTGTCCCTCTACGTGCACTCTGCCACGTGGGCTAGGGCAGAGTTGGCGAACGAGGGATGCATTCATGCGCTTAAGAGCTTCTATCTCCTCGGCCATTTGCTGCATTTAGGCTTCTGGGGTTAGGGAAGCGGCTCCCGCCGCCGAAGACTGGACGGCGACGGATTTCCCCTTGTCTAGGTGAGGGGTTTCCGGAATAAACGCACGGTTGCCTGGCTGTTCCCCATGGTGGCCTGGGGATACTTGTGAAGTTTCTTCAATACCCATCGCAGTCGAGTTAGTTTTGTAGTAAGAACAAGAGCGTTCCCACAGACGGCGCCAAACTGTTGGGACAGTTTCCAACTCCGGCTGCGCGAGTCACCTGAGAACAGAGAAAACGTTAGACACAAGAGCTTGCCGGGGTTGCCGGCGGGGGATAGCTCCGATGCCTAAGTCAGTCCTTTTTTTGGAGAGAAAGACTTAGAATAATTT
The DNA here is from genome assembly GCA_900184695.1 of Betula pendula. NCBI lineage: Eukaryota > Viridiplantae > Streptophyta > Magnoliopsida > Fagales > Betulaceae > Betula > Betula pendula. The sequence continues at coordinate 11,151 of FXXK01002194.1, forward strand.
TTCTGTATTATGATTGTACGTACCTCTTGCCGAACCTATCCCTCCTCCTTATATAGTGGCTGTCCTCCCGAGGCTCATTTAATGAAGCCCTTCGGTGGGTCCCTGGGTTCCCCCCTAGTCGTCTATGCCCATACGGGCCATTAAAGATTGCTCCACGTGCCATATGCGCAGTGGTCCACGGTATGTGAATTCCTGCTTGCTTGTCACATCAATCATGTCTTAATGGGTTTTGTAGGCATTGGGAACTCGCGGGTGCATTGATCGAGGCCGGCGATCATAAATGCCAGCCATAATGGGGCTTGTCCCTTCTTCATGAAAGGTCATTGATTTCCTTATGTGGGAGCCGAACCTTCAAGGTCGGCGAAGCTCCTTTAGGCAGGAGCAGAACTTCGGGGGTCGGCAGAGTTCTATATACGGAGCCGAACCTAGGGATTCGGCAGGACCCCTAACACTCCAGCCAAACCTTGTGACCAAGGTCGGTGGAGGGGTGGACTTGGGCTTGACCTGCATGGGCCACACTGCAAGAGAATCGGGTGTGGGCTTAACTGTAGNCTTCGGGCCCAATCCCCAACAAATAATATAAATTATAATAATTAAACCTAACAAAGTTTTATCCTATTCCTGTTATCATTTGATCTAGTGTTTATATAATTATATGGCATAAGTACAATGTTAGATAACTTAGATCATATGATAAAGATAATGATAAGACTGATAAGTATATAATGATAATGAATCAATGATATAAATTGTAATAATTAAACCTAACAAAGTTTTATCTTATTCGTATTATCATTTGATCTAGTATTTATATAATTATATGGCATAAGTACAATGTTAGATAACTTAAATCATATGATAATGATAATGAATCAATGATAATAATTATAAGTCATACGTATGATAAAGTATCTAATAGTAAATGATAATACTTAGGTGAGATCATAACTCATACTAAGTATTTTATGATCAATTAATCATTATATACTTAGCATGATTTGTGAAAATATAATAATTTATAATCATTATATACTTAGCAATTTAGCATGATTTGTGAGTTCATTATATATTTAGCATGTTATATATATTATATAATAATTTGTGATTACATAATATTATTATTATATGATCATAAATTGACTGAGCTCGTGAGTCTTAAACGAGTTGGGTGAGCCGATCTGATCGAGCCTTAAATGAGCCAGGCTCGCGAGCCCCTATCGAGCTTAAATAAGGCGAGTCGGGTATGTATCACTAACTAATCAAGCGAGTTTGAACAGTAACGAACCGGTTTGTACAGTACCGAGCTCGAGCTCGGGTTGAGTTTAACCGGGAAGGTATTGAGCATGCTCATTTACAGCCCTAGTTACAATTACACAGAAATATAGTATTCAGTTCATACAAATATTCTCGAGTTATTTTAATATTGTATTACAGCCAAGTTTTGTCCTTGTCTAGAGAATTAGGGAACCGTATGATTTGAAGGCTTTTTCGACCTTGTTTTGGTATAACCAGTATACCAACAAGTTCTAAACTCTTTTATCCACAATTTGGTGGTTTCAGATCGTCGTTCTAGAGTACCACGTGCTCTCACGTGCCGCCCCAAGCATATTGTGTCCATATCACACGCTTCATGCACTGTCGCCATCCACCATGTGCCGCCTCCGTCATCCATTTCCAGAAAAGGACACCAGAATCTAGATCAGAGGCTGCCGATCTACAGAATTGTGTCAAGCACGCATCCCGAGGACTGTCACGTGCTACCACTTTAGCTATTTGCAGAAGAGCACACCAGATTCCACACTGGAATTTGCTGATCTACGACACAGTTTCTAGCACATGCCCCTATGACTGCTCACACACCGCCACTCTCCACCGCGGATTAGCTCTCTTCATTGAGCTCACAGATTGTTTCTACACTCTGCCACCTGATCCCAACCCTAAAACAGGCTCACCGTCCTTGTTACGCCCAGTCGCACCTGATCCCTACCCTTGAACCTAAGCCTATATACTTTACCCTACACTCGACTGCACCAGATTCTAGCCCTTTAGCCTAAGCTCACCAACCCTTCTCCTACACACTGCCACACCGAATCCTAACCCTTAGCTAGGCTCATAGTAACTATCCTACACCCAGCCACACCGGATTATAGCCCATGACCCAAAAAAAAAATTCCAATGGCCTTACCTCCCATTACCACTCTTCCGAATACCAAAGATATTACCCAACCTATTTCAATAATTCTTGATGGCTCCAATTACCCTGCATGGGCTCAGTCTATGAGCAGGTGGCTCAAACGACATTGTCTTTGGGAGTATGTCTCTGGTGAAGAACCTCAGCTTGTTGCCATAAAAGAAGAAACTATTGTTGCTCTTTCTAGCCGTGTCTAAACATGGTAAAGTATCCATTACACGATTATTTCTTGGTTTTCCAACACTTGTGTCGTCTCAATTACCATGACCTTTGGTAGTCTTGACAGTGCCAAGGATGTTTGAGACATGTTAGCCCAACATTATAACACTACCAACCTTGCTCATCGTTTTCAGATTGTAACCAAGCTCCGTCGCATGCGCCAAGAATTAGGTCAGACTGTTATTGATTTTTATTCACAAATAACTTATCTTTGGAATCAAATTCTATTTGTGAGCCAAAATGGGTCAATAAAACTAATTCATCTCGGTACATCGTTTTTCGCGATAGTATGCGCCTTGTTAAGTTCCTTACAGCAATCCGAGATGAGTTTGAGAATACTCGAGCTTCTCTTCTCCATCACTCACCGTTACCATCTTTGGAAAGTGCTCTTAGTGAACTAATTTCAAAAGAGACCAGATTCTCTACTATGAAGCTGCACACCTCTGAGATGGTCATGGCCACTACTTCACGTGATACACGTGCTCCTGGTATTCTTGTTGGATCACGTGCTCCTAGTTCCATTCCTAGTGGCTCTTTTTCATCTAATCGAAAAATACAGTGCCACTATTGTCAAAAATTTGGCCACAAGATTAGTGAGTGTAGAGCAAGGCTTTATGGAAGAAATAACAGGGCTCCTAGTTAGAAGGCTGCTACTGTCACTCATACTGATGTATCAGATATGTCTCTCACCAACGTTGCATCTCAACCCAGTACTCTTTGCCCAGCAGAAATTGAGGCTCTTATTCATCAGGTTTTATCTAAGTCCAATCTCAATATGGCCATGTCCAGCACCCCAGGTAATTCTTCTTGGTTTAATGACTCTGCCTGCTATAATCACATAACACCAGACTCATACATCTTTTCCTTTAAATCTGTTTTAGCTGATCCTACCACTATTTTCACTGCTAATGGTTCACACCTAAATGTTAGTCACATCAGGTCTGTTTCCACTTAACAACTATCAGTGTTCGATACATACTTAGTTCCTCATCTTTAATATGTTGGTCAACTTTGTAAACTTGGTTTAGAATTGCATTTTTCTCTAAACGAGGTTGTGATGTGTAGGATCTGCAGACGGGACAGCTCATTAAGACCGCTCGTAAGATTGGACGTATGCTTGAGCTTTCATCTCTCTATCTTCCTCCTACTATGTCTGCTGCTACTCCATCTTAGTCACCATCCACCACTCTCAGTTTATGGCATTCTCATTTGGGACATGCGTCTGTTTCTCGTGTTTATTCTTTAGCTACCAGTGGTCAATTAGGGTCTGTTGGGTCTGAGTCTTTTGATTGTGTTGGATGTCAACTTGGAAAGCAAAGTGCTTTACCTTTTAATAATAATGACTTTGTTTCTTTTGCTCCTTTTAATTTAGTGCATTATGATGTATGGGGCCCTGAGCCCATTCCCACCATGAGAGGATCCCGTTATTTTGTGATATTTGTGAATGATTATTCATGATACACATAGCTTTATCTTTTACATAACTGGTCTGAACTTCCCAAAATTTATTTTGAATTTTAGAAGATGGTTCAAACCCAGTTTTCCTGAAACATAAATGTTTTTTGTTCTGATAATGCCATGGAGTATCTTGAATCTACATTTCTTACCATTCTCAAACAAAATGGCACTCTTCCCCATCGTTCATGTCTGGGTAGCTCTCAGCAAAATGGTCACAATGAATGCAACCATAGACACATCTTAGACAAAGTTAGGGCATTGCTGCTTTTCGCTTCTATCCCTGAACATTTTTTGAGAGAGGCTATTCTTACCGCTGTATACACTATCAATAGGGTCCCGTCTCCCACTACTCTCAATAAGTCTCCTTATGAATTCCAGTGTGGATCTCCTCCTGATTATTATCTTCATGATTATCATTATTACTTTGCCATTACTACTTTACATGAACCTTACTCCTTCTGTGAGGCTAGTACTGATCCATTTTGGCAGTAAGCTATGTCTAAAGAACTTACTGCTCCTAGCAAAAAACTCACACTTAGGACTTAGTTGATTTACCTTTAGGTAAAACAGTTGTTGGGTGTAAGTGAGTATATAAGATTAAGATAAAATCTGATGGGTTTTTTGAGCGATACAAGGCAAGTCTTGTGGCAAAAGGGGTTCAATCAGGAGTATGGAATTAATTATAAGGAGACTTTTGCACTGGTGGCTCGCCTTACCTTTGTTCGATCCCTCATTGCTTTTACCTATGTGCGTCATTGGGATTTTTTTAAGATAGATGTGAAAAATGCATTTCTCAATGGTGATCTTAGTGAAGAAGTTTATATGCATCCTCCTCTTGGATATACTCGTCCACCAATCAAAGTTTGCAGACTTCACCAGACATTGTATGGGTTGAAAAGGGCTCTACGTGCTTGGTTTGCCAAATTTAGCTTTACTATCGCACATATTGGGTTTGTTTCTAACTCTTATGATTCTGCACTTTTTATTCGGTGATCTGATGCTGGTCTTATTCTCCTTTTGCTATATGTGGATAATATGATTATTACCAGAGATGATACTTCCGATATTCATGACCTTCAACAGTTTTTGAGCCAGCAATTTGAAATGAAGGATTTAGCTCCCTTGGCTACTTTCTTAGGTTGGAAGTTTATTCAAATTCAGATGGTTACTATTTTTCTCAAGTTAAATATGCTTCTGATCTCCTCTCACGGGCTGGACTTTCTGATTGTAAAATTGTTGATAGTCATCTAGAGACAAATGTCAAGCTTCGCGCCACTGATGATGAGTTATTTCCAGATGCCACTCTCTATAGATAATTAGTTGGGAGCCGTATCTATCTCAGTATCACGAGACCGGATCTTGCCTATGCAATTCATCTTGTCAGTCAGTTCATGACTGCACTGCGTTTTATTCACTAAGCTGCTGTTCTGTGAAGGGCACATTGTTTCATGGTTTGCATTTCTCTTTTCACTCATTATTAGACTTATATGTGTATTCAGATGCTGACTTAGTAGGTGATCTTACCGATCGTCGTTTCACAACAGGTTATTGTTTTCTCCTTAGTGATTCTCTCATCTCTTGGCGTAGCAAGAAACAATCTGTTGTTGCCTGCTCTAATACTGAAATTGAGTATCGTGCCTTTGCCGACACCACCTCTAAGCTACTTTGGCTACGATAGCTCCTACATGATATAGGTGTTTCTCAGAGGTCTAGCTCTCCTACATTTTGTGACAATTGAAGTGCAATTCAGATTGCACATAACAATGTTTTTCACAAATGCACTAGACACATTGAGATGGATTGTAATTTTTCACAAATCTTGCGGGGGACTCTCCATCTTTATCCTATTGCTTCTGCTAATCAGTTGGCTGATGTGTTCACCATAGCACATCCATCTGAACGCTTTTGTGCTCTTGTTTCCAAACTTAAGTTGGCTTTTACATTACTACCTTGAGTTTGATGGGAGATGTTAGAATATATTCTGAGACTCACCATATTTTCCTGATATTTTGCATTTATTAGATTTACCGTATTTCCTTATGTAGTTTGATTTTATTTTGTAATATTGTCCATTAATTCTTGATTATATTTCCTAGTTTAACTGGCCTAATTCAAATATAAATAGGTCATTCTATACACAGTTACAATTACACATAAATATAGTATTCAGTTCATACAAATTTCTTTAGTTATTTTAACAATCACAAAATACGAGGGTCAAATTAATAGATTAATACAAGAGTCAGATAGGTCTTTTAAAAAAAATCATATTGAATAGGATAGAATTTAACATTTTCACAACAATGAGTGGAAGATCTTCACGTGTGGAAGACTTCCACTCATTGTTTTCATTCTAATTTTGGTGCAAGTATGCTACTTTTTTTTTTTTTTTTTTTTTAACGTGAATGTATGCTATGTTGATACTGATACATACTTATGGTGCATAATACTACATGGACCCTCGTTTCCCAAGCCACATTGCAAGTAAATTTCAAAAGCTGTGCAGTATGTATTGGACTTTTCACCAAATTTGCTCTACTCGAGGTCTAGCTACAGCTATCACAATCACTCGTCCTCTCTGCCCAAGATCAGTTGCTTCTAGACTTTTAGCTCTTAAACCCCTTCTCTATCTATTTCTTTCTTTCTCTCACTCTCTAATTCTTCTACTTCTTTTTCTTTGTAGGTCTCTCCGCTTTTGTTTTTTCTGCATCTTTGTCGTTTTTTCTCTCTATTTCGTTGATTCCTTTTATGATATCCTGGCCATAGTTCAAAGGTGGATGACTCCTTCAATTTCTCTCAAAATGAAAACATGAGTGAAGTGGGAGTATAGAAGAAGAAATGCAGGGGCGGGCCTTAAGAAACCCCCCTCCCTTCGCCCTTGGAAGGGGCCAAAATTTCTAATGGGTATGGGCCAATAGGTTGATAAAAAAAATGGCTTGCTCAAATTTTTTAACTTTTCGATTTATTGGGGGGGGGGGGCATGGCCCCGACTGGCCCCTAACAAGTCCACTTCCCCAGCCCCAAAGATATACGAACATTTCATAAAAGAAAAGGACGAGAGGAAAAATAAAATCCAATGTAATACATGTAATGTAGATTGGTCTTCCTTTCGGAATGCATGTACTATCTCCATTGCATCACCCTCCAAGATAATATTATGTATTCTTAGATCTCTACCAAATTTCAATGTCGTCCATGCTACAAAAGCTTTCATAACAGTTGTGTCAATTATATACGGCTTGGACGAGCACATGTTGTCAATTCTAAAAGACGCATTGAAGAGTGAGGGATACCACAACCTTATAAGGAGTACAAGAACTAATTTTTCTAGCAATATAAGACTTTCAACACACCCCCTCTTGTGTGGCGGGAAGACATCCAAGCCAACACGTGGAAAGGAGAGACGATGGGGCCACATAAATTGAAAAACTTTCTCTGATACCATATTAGAATTAACACAATATGTGAAAGGTGGGCTTAACTCACTCCAAATATACCCTGAAGAATGAGAGATGTCACAACCTTATAAGTAGCAAAAGTTCCTACATTGACTGTGAAGGAGCTTCAAATGGATCCGAAAGTGATTGAAGAAGTTTTGAAGATCGGTAAGGAGGAGCTTCCCGATACCATATGCTTGGATGGAGGGAGGTAATGAAACCGAGGGCTTGAGTGAGGACATCCCTAGGTCGCCTCTTGCTCTGTAAATGATCTGAGCTTGTGAATGGCCAGCATGATTGTGAAGGAGCTTTCAAACGGATTTTGAAAGTGATTGAAGAAGTTTTGAAGATTGATAAGGAGGAGCTTCCCGATGCCACATGCTTGGATGGAGGGAGGTAATGAAACCGAGGGCTTGAGTGAGGACATCCCTAGGTCACCTCTTGCTCCATAAATGATCTGAGCTTGTGAATGGCTGACATGATTGGCGGGTACTTTTTAATTTTTTTTTTTTTTTACATAGGTTTATGATCTTTCGTGGTAGTTCATCACATCTAGCTTTTGTAATGACAATATAACGATCCCTGTTAGATAGGGCGTTTCCTAATAAGGCAGTCTTTTTTTATGGCACTTGCATGGTAGTTCATATGCATGTTAAATCGGACAGATTGAGATGTTCACAGGGTTTTCTTTGAATGAGGTCTTTTGTGGATCCGAAAGGGGTTTCCTTTTGATCTCGAGCCTGTCGTTTGAGGTGAGGCGAGAGTTGAAAGGCTCTCTTTGTTTGATGTTCGGTTGAAGGTGAGGTTGGCCCATGTCTTGGATTGATCAATAAAGGACCAGCCCGTCAAGCAAGTCAAGCAAGCGAGGTTTACCCAGACTGAGGAAGGACTTGCCCGTCAAGTAGGCAAGGTATGCTTGAGTTTTGAGCTCAACCATTGCCGATGCTGCTTTCATCCTGAATGAACGATGAGGGACCTACCGGTTAAGCAAGCGAGGTATGCTCGGGTTCGGAGCGATCTTGGCCGATGTCGCTTTCATCCTGAGTGACCGAGGAGGGACCTGCTCGTGAAGCATGTGTGCTTGGACCAATGAATGACTTGCCCATCAAGTAGGCGTGGTATGTTGAGGAGGGACCTACCCGTCTATGCTCAGATTTTGAATTCCGAGGAGGGAAACCCATCAGGCAAGCGACCGGACCTAGGAGGGATTCGCCAGTCAAGTAGTCAAGATGCTCAAATTTTAAACTTTGGGGAGTGACCAACCCATCAGGCAGGCGTGGTATGCTCGAATCGAGGGACCTGCCTTTCAGGTAGGCATGATATGCTCAAATCGGGGAGGGACTTGCCAGTCAATCAGGCAAGGTATACTCGAATTTTGAATTTTGATGAAGGACTAGCCCGTCAGGTAGGCGTGTTGCTCGTCAAGCAGGCAAGGTATGCTTGGGTTCGGAGCTTGATCTTTGCTGCTGTTGTTTAGTGGTGTCGTCGTGTTCGAGGTTGATTCAGTCCATGCTTAGCCGGATGGCACGGTCGCAGCGGTCTCAGCCAGGGGCACCCCTTTTTGTGTGGCCTCGATTATAGGATGTGACGCAAAAATCAAGATCTTGCTATATTAGGAACATGGAGCATCCAAAAAGAGAAGTAACACAAAAATATCTAAGCTTTATTGATGAAGAGTTTGAACTTGCAAAACAAAATATGTACAGCTTTTTATGCATGTTTCTTCGTATTTGGGGATCGCATAGGAGCTCTGTGGTCCTTTTCCCATTTCAGGAGTTTCTTGAACATGGTAGTATTGTCTGAGGGATGCCGTGGTGGGCCAAGAGTAGAGTAGTTGTCAGCAATTTTTGTTCGACCATCTGTTACCCGGTTGAGGCCTTTCTGGCTAACAAGTTAGGCTTTGAAGGCCAAATATGGTAGATCGACAATTGCTTACGAGGCGGCCAGGTGGAATGGAATCTTTTGACATTTGCTCATCAGAGACTTCGAGCGTCTGTTAGGATTGCATGCAAGCTGGGGGCTAGGTTTGGGAATCGAAGAGGCGCTCGCGGGTGGGGGGGGGGGGGTGGGAGTCTGGTAGACAAGGAGGCGTAATCATGGGAGAGGAGGCGCCGCAGGGTCCTAAGGTGAATGGTCGTATTCTTGTGCACGGTCACACTCTTGTGCTCCTTGGTTGGAATCTCCCAAATCTTCTATTTAAGCTAGCCTTGTGCTTTTGTTCGGAACCACCTTGTGTTATTTCCATCTTCTTTGCGGACATGGATGCTAGCGTCCGAGGAGAGAGGGAACGCTTGGTTCAAGATAGGGGTGTAAACGAATAAAGCTACTCGTGAGCATATTTGGAATTGGCTCAACTAAGCTCGACTAATGCTCGAATCGGTTATTGTATGAGCCGTTTGTAAACACAAAATTATACTCGATTATTAAACGGTACAAACTCGTATAAACTTAGCTCAATTCGGTTAATGTTTATGAACAAATTCATATAAGGCTCGACTCGTATATATAAAAAAAGATTATTTAATATATTATTTATTAAGCAACAAAAGTCAAAATATATTAAGTACTAATAATTAATTGGTTATATAACTTATATGTATATTGTATAGTACAAATGATTAATATCAACACTTAATCATATGATTCATATAATATAATGAAATTGAAATACTAATCATATTATTCATATAATATACTAGGACCATATGCTCATATAATAATATAACGATGTACCATATAATCTAAGTATTATTATTAGATACTTAGGAATTAAGAAAATTATGACTTATAATAATTATAATTATCATAGATAATCTCACAAGTATATGATAAGTTTTATATATATATATATATATTACAAATTAATTAGGCTATAGCTATACATTATAACCATATAAATTACATAATGTCAATTATCACATAAGTATACAAATTTATACTAATGAAATAATTAAGTATTTAGATACTTAGATAGTTTGATACAATATATACTATAAAGTATACATATAGTGATGTATATTATTACTATATGTCTATAATAAATAATAGTATACTAAGTAATTAAAACATATGTACTAATTACTATTGATAATTGTACAAACTTAATATATGTTATAATAACTATTAACTAATATGTGTTAGTCAACTAACATAGTATCATTAGCATAATAACATGTAATCATATATGTTAGTTAATATTCTTATGTATATATTGTAGGGAATTGGGCCTAGAAAGGTAAAAGCCCAAATCCTGCTTGCCTGCCTGCTCCACTGAGAAAGGTTAAGGTCCACATAGGGTCGGCTGAACTTCTAAGGTTCAGTGATGCTCTCTTAGGACCGAACTATCTTCGGTTTGGTTTTTGATTGAAAGCTATAATGGATCTTGATGAAGAAAGGACACGGTCTAAAAAAGGACATGCATTTAAGGAAGCCAACCTCGAGTCGCACCCTCGCGTATCTCCAGGACACGCAAGCTTCAGGGACGCGATGGATGTGACATGTGAACTGCGACTTAGACACTGTGGACCAATACATGTCCAACATCTGGCATAGCCTTGACCAATTAGTACAGGCATGGGAGAAAAAGAGATAACCTAGGGGCCCACTGCATGGAGCTCATTAAATGAGCCTCGAGGAGCATGTTGTCGTATATAAGGAAAAAAGTAGCACGTCAAACAAGTAAGTAACACAAAAAAACAGAGAACTAGGTTTATAGATATATTTTCTTAGAACAAAATGGTTGAGAACTGACTTTGGCATCAGAGCTATCCCCCGCCGGCCAACCTCGACAAGCTCTTGTTCTGACTGTTCTTTGTTTGCAGGTTGACGTGTCACCAAGCTCGGAAACTGTCCTTATAGTTTGGTGCCGTCTGTGGGAACTGAACGTAATTCTTACTTTAAACCAATCCGACATGGTGAACCTTGAAGAGACTTCGCAAGACCCTCTTGATAAGTAGGTAGAGCTTGGAGCCTTTGTCCTAGAGACCCCTTATGTGGACAAGGGAAAGTCTCCATTTGGTGTCGAGGTCCATGTCGGGGGCTTGTAGGGGACTCCCAGATCTAGTAGTCTTAGGGTTTAAGTGAAGCTCGACCCTACTTACTGGCCTTGGACAGGCCCGTCGGGGGCGATGGCCTTCTGACCTACGATCCCTCCAAGGACAGGGTCTAGGTCACTTTAGGCAGGCAGTGGGGCTTGCCCTTCAAGCTGGTAGTACGCCAGATTCTCGGTAAAGTTCCAGGAACCTCCCAATCGGTTCTAAGGACGACCCGACACAGCTCTACTTCTCACCTTGAGGAGAAGAAGGGGTGGAGAGCCCTCCGGGGCAATTCATGGGTAGTAAAGGGAGTGGAATGGCTTCTTTCTCCATGATGATCACTCGTAAAACTTCCCCTGATAGTGGTGATGGAGGTAGGCTACTCCGGCACCCCACCAAGCGGGTTACATTCCATTGGGTCAGAAGGATGTAGTGGGGTTTCTGGAGACCCACCATGCTTTTGCCTAGCTAAAGTAGCCTTCATGACAATTCTTTCTTTGAAGCACAAAAAGTAAGGTTGAGAACAACATAGCTCAATAAGGTTGAGAACAACATAGCTCTGGAGAACCAAGTCGTTCCCACATACGGGGCCAAATTGTTGGTAGGATTTCGATGTCTCCTTGGAAAGACCGGCTGAGAAGTTGAACAACCGCACTGGGGATTTGGATGGATCAGGCTTTTAGGTTGAAGTGAGTTTGTGTTACTGCAAGAAAAAGAAAAGGTTTGAGGATCCTTGGCTCCGGCCAAGGATACTCCGAATCCTAAGTCAGCAAGGTGTTTTGGAGTGAGGGGGTGCCTTGTTGATAGTTGTATATGATAATTTGAGCCAAGAGAACGGCTTTAGGATGGGCTTCACTTAAGAAAGATTTATGAGGTGATAGTTTCGGCCAAAATTGGCTTACTTCTGCTCATCCTCGTTTCTCAACTGAAGTTTTTTGAAGCTCTTGTTTGCTCAATAATGGAAATTGTAGTTGGGTTTTTAGGATTACCTAAACCTCTTATTTATACCGAGTAACGTGCTTGAGAGAAATGGAGCTCCTTACCATGTCAATCAACTCAATCGTTTAGTTGATGTGATCTTACGGACACGTGTTGACTCAAGATGGCTCCCGTATTCTCGGTGGAAGACATCAAATAGGCTCAAATGTACTTCTCTCCTAACATTGTGTTGCCTGAAGTAAAAAATATTAGATACGCTGGATTTCCTACTTGGGAGATCGTGTTGCATGGATCCAGTTGGCTATGTCTCGGTTTCAGCAATCAGGGAGGGGTCCAACCCTTCTGGTTAATCTTTGATCTTTAGTTAGTTATTGATTAGAAGTCATGAGGTCTGGTCTTGTCTGAACATTGTTTAGTAGTCAGGAAGGTGATCTCCGTACTCTGCGCAATTTGGAAAGGCTATAGGATTCCCGTGATTTTCTCTAAAGATGGGTCAAATATGTTGGTGTACGAACCATAACGGCGTCCACCAATTGGGACTTGAGGAATAGCGAGTGGAGGAGCTTTCGATCCTACCTTGGGCTCGCTGATGGGCCTTCATTTGTTCTTCGTGTCTTGGCGTAGCTTTTCATGCTTGTTGGATATAAGTTATTTTATTTCTCAACACATGAGCTTCTCTCATATGCTAAATGTTACATGTCACTTTTAGAAATTGGATTGTAGAAAATTTATGTTCATATCATTCAACCAATTTTCGGCGTCAAGGTGTCCCCCAGTCCCATTATAAGGAGGAAAGTCATGCCTGCAAAATTCCTAAAATGAGCAACCCCCACTATTCAGTACGTGGTCTAAGCATATAGGGTTCATCCTAGGCTCTTAAATAAGCCCCCTCACGCATTTGTGCTAAGTTGGAATCATCTGATTCGAATGCATATTATCATCGTTTCATCTTGAAGTGGACCATTCTGACGACTTTCTTGTTTTTCTATTACCTACTATTTGGAAAATTTCGCAGGGAATTACTCCTAAGTATTTAAAATCTCATTCTCTCCCCCCTTATGGGATTTGTGACTAATCCAACTCTATTATAAACACTTGGACACTAATTAGGGTGTCCAAAAATCCTAATTTCGTATGAGATATTACAGCTCCGCCTTCATACTTTTAGCCAACATATTGTCTACATAGACCTCAACGTTCCTACCAATTTGCTGTTTAAACATGGTGTTTACCAGCCTCTCATAGCCCCAACATTCTTCAACCCAAATGGCATGACCTGATAATAGAGTCCTCAATCTGTGATGAAAGAAGTCTTCTCTTGGTTTGGCTCGTTCATTTTTATATGGTTGTAGCCTAAAAATGCATCCATAAAACTCAGCAACTTATGTGATGCAATCAAGTCCACCAAGAGATCGATCCTTGGAAGCGGGAAGCTATTTTTAGGCAGGCCTTGTTTAATTCCATAAAATCAAAGCACATTCTCCACTTTCTGCTGACCTTCTTGACTAGGACCACTTTGCCAACCATTCAGGCTACTGCACCTCCCTAATGAATTTAGCTTCTAGCAGTTTCTCCACTTCTTCTTTAATCGCCTACTTCCTCTCTAGAAGAAAGGTTCTCTACCTCTGCCTAGTTGGCCGAGCTTTTGGGTGAAGCTTAGAAGATGCACCTTAAGGTCGATGCCAAGCATGCCTTCGTATGTCTAGGCAAAGACATCCAAATTCTTACACATGAAATGATGCAGTCCATCTCTGAGGTCTTCTAGGAGGAAAGCTCATCATCAAAGGACCCTTTTCGGTCAACGCTTGTCACTCTTCCAGCTAGAGTGTGCACTCATCTCTAACTTCAACACTTTCCACATGTAGGGTTTCCCTAGAAGCTAGGTCCTTGAGGGAGACTGCGTAGCATCTCTATGTTCCTGATTGGTCTCCCCTTCACTCCCCTACCCCACCTTGGTAGGGAATTTCGTAGTACGTAGAGGTGATGGCCTTCATATTCTTCAGCATTGATCTACTCACTATGGCTTACACCAAAGGGCTATCAACTACTAGGAAGACAACCATGATGGTGACCTGTTGAACGTTAGCTCTCGGAAATGGATCCGAGGGGTACACTCGCTCGCCAACAAATCCAACCAAGGGAGAGGCTATCGGACACAGCTTATCTCACCCCAACTTCATATGTTCAAAGGCCGGCAAATACAATATGTCAGCTCACTCTGCATGTAGTTGGCCACTAATACTAGCCTATCATCATGAGGGTACAACACCCCTCAAGCGACTCATCGATGAAGGTAATGGGGTACAATTTTTGCTTAAGGAGGGCTGCCTTGAACACCTGCTCTTCGTCTCCATCCACCAATATCCTTTCTCCATAGAAGCGGGTCATGTGCTGACTCAGTGTCTCACCTCCTTTTGCTTAAGGGTGAGTAGGTAGGCAACCAGTATTCTCTAGCGAATGACCATACCGTTCCCAGCTGTAGTGCACTAAACCACCTTCGCCCGATGAAGAAAGCAAAGCTTAGACACATATTAGACTAGCTTGTGCTACTCTGATCTTATACATGTTACTACAATGAGATAAACTTCCGCACCTGATCTTATGTTACGGGAATCTAGAAGATTTTGAGCCTTTCATCAAGACATGAAAATTTATCACAATGTACGAATTTTACATAAATTCACCTAACCTGAAACATTTGAACTATATTTGAAATATTCATATATAATTTTTGACTAATTATATGGTAGGAAGATGTGTGTTTCTTTTCTAAAGCCCTTTGTATCATGTAAAATTGTCCAAGGAAAAGGCGCATAAAATATCAATAAAGATAAGCAAATATTTAAGATGAAAGTATGCTTTAAACTGTGTAAACTATCTCTCCATAAAAAGTATGCTATATAGTATGGCATCCTGACTTGAGCTTTCTGATTACTGTTGTGAATGTCATCAAGTTGAGGTTAATATGGCACCCTTCCGTAAGCCTAGCACCATTTGCATGTCTGTGAAGCTCTTTCACTTCCAGCTAGATCAATGGGAGTAATCATCAATGTAATCCAAATGATCAGATAAAGGTAAGAATGTTTTATATTTATCAAGCTTGCAACAAAGGACCTCACGCAATTAGAATCGCGGAGAGTACTTTCAATTGTATGTGAAGACAGCAAATGAGTTACTTGTAAGAAGATTTTTGTGCAAGAACATCAAAAGAAATTAAGATCCACTAAAGTTACCAGCCTTATTAAGAGCATTAGAAGAAAATTTAAGCAGCAGGTGAATGTTTCTCAACAAGAGTCCAGATTCAAGGAAACAATAATATTAGGTTATGATAAAGCTTACATTCATGATATGGCCTTTGGATATCATTATCGGCTTTCTCTGTTATTCCCCGCATCGTATGTGTATGTCTTATCACTGCTAGGTTGTCCATTTACGAATATGGTTGCTGCAATATGTAAGATATGTTAAAATGATTGTTCAATTCAGAAACAAAACTAAAAGTAAATAAAGATAAATGAATTAACGGATATGTGCTACCATTGATGCCCATCAAAGCAGAGAGGGCAACATTCTTAACTCCTTCCACGTTATACTGTCTCAGTTAGACTAGCAGGACCAAAAACTTTATCTGCAATAAGAAGAACTTGGTCAACTGATAATTTTTGAAATCATAAACTAAAAGAAAACAAAATAGGAAAGTAGAGCTACTTCGAAATTTTGATGCTTATTGAGTTTAAAGGGTAAAACTGGCCTAAAATGACTATATGATTTTCAGTCATAGAATCTTAAAGGTGGAATTATTGAGTTTAGAGAAGCTCTGCTCTGGAAAAACATAATAAGAAGAACTTGGTCAACTGATAATTTTTAAAATCATAAACCAAAAGAAAATAAAATAGGAAAGTAGAGCTACTTTGAAATTTTGATGCTTGTTGAGTTTAAAGGGTAAAACTGGCCTAAAATGACTATCTGATTTTCAGTCATAGAATCTTAAAGGTGGAATTATTGAGTTTAGAGAAGCTCTGCTCTGGAAAAACATAATAAGAAGAACTTGGTCAACTAATAATTTTTGAAATCATAAACCAAAAGAAAATAAAATAGAAAGTACAGCTACTTTGAAATTTTGATGCTTATTGAGTTTAAAGGGTAAAACTGGCCTAAAATGACTATCTGATTTTCATTCATAGAATCTTAAAGGTGGGAATTATTGAGTTTAGAGAAGCTCTGCTCTGGAAAAACATAATATAAGGCAGAGCTTATTGCAACACCAAGCAGAAATGGGAACTATGCCTCCCCCACAAGAGGCTATAGAACTCTCTCTCAATGCAACAATAAACAGCATATCAGCAGCTGCTAGATCCAAAATGTATCTGTGAAAATCAATCATGGATCAGTCTATGACTAAAAAACCTCCAACGAGTATATTAGAATGTACTAAAGGAAAAAAAATCAACCATTGACAAATGAAAACAGAGGAGGAAAAAAGAAAGAAAGAAACCCATAACTCCGTATAGATAGCATACTCTTTTAGGTTTTAACATTTCTTCATTGTTTTTTACTCAGAAATCCCAAATATATAAAATACAACACAACGTAAAATGAAAATGAAAAAAAAAAATGAAACAATGAAATTTTTCAAGGAATAAACTTTCAAACTAACTCAGATGTTTTATTAACTTACCAGAGGCACTGCCTAAAATGGCATTACACACATTTCCCACGTAGATGCCCTCAACATGCCAATCAATCAGAAAATTAATTTATTTTTCTTTTGTGTCGTTTTGAAGGAAAACATTGATAAATTTGAATTTTTTTCCAACTTGAAAGAGAAGCAGCAATGTGAATTTAAAAGAAATCGATAGTTCATGCCCATTGTGTTTTATTCTCAAAAATTTAACAGTACAAACTAACATATACAAATGCATACTATCACGCACAAATAATGATCAGAAAAACAAAAGTTTCAAAAGTTTCAGATTTTCTGGATCAAACGGTTCAAACAAATGCAGATGAGCTTATCGACTTGCAAAATCGAAATTATCTCATGAATGAAAGCTAATAAAAAACCAAATTTAAACACTATAGCAAACTAGCATATAACTCGCGCTATGCGTAGATTTTTTTAATTATATTTTTTTTTTTCATTTTTTTTCCAAATTAATAAATGTCTTGAAAAAAAAATAGTAAAATATAAGAACAACAATAATGAACAAAAAATTAAGGAAAGAAAGGTGTAGTATATTAGGCCAATGTTTTGCTAAGAATCATTTAGAATCATCTAGAATGATAGAATATAAAAAAAATTAAATTACTTCACAATCACTAATCAACATAAAACATTTAAAGAAGCAAGTTTAATTATATTAAAGTCAACAAATATGAGTTTCAGATTCATTTGACAGAGATCACTTGGAACTCCAGCACCAGAATCAAGTATTTTGCCTAAAAACATTTTCTACTTGAACTAACAAAGCCTAGTGGAATTAAGTTTTAAGTTCTACTCAATAAATATAACCCAATTCTAGTATCTTTAAACCAAAAAGAAAAAAAATTGAACTTCCTTTGTTAGATA
Source organism: Betula pendula (assembly GCA_900184695.1). Taxonomy (NCBI): domain Eukaryota; kingdom Viridiplantae; phylum Streptophyta; class Magnoliopsida; order Fagales; family Betulaceae; genus Betula; species Betula pendula. The sequence goes on from FXXK01002194.1 coordinate 28,998, forward strand.
TTGAGCAATCCTAACCAAACAGTTTTATTGGTCAAAGCTTGCATTTCTTCAAATGTACAGCTGAATCTTTTTATGACAATAACATGCCTTAATTACACTAAGTAGAGAGCAACTGAACATTGAGCATTCAAAACCAAAAAGTTTTATTGGTCAAAGCTTGCATTTCTCCAAATGTATAGTTCAAAATTTATATGACAATAACATGCCTTAATTACACCAATATCAACAACAACTTCAGATAAACTCTCCAGAGAAGATACATACGAACATACTAAACATAATAATCAATAGAAAGCAACTTGACAACAGTCATGCAGTCCAACACCCGCACACCCCTCATGCAGTCCAACACCCGCACACCCCTGGACGACAGCTTGCGAGTCATCTTGTTGGTAGAAAACACAATGAAAAAATAAGTTTAATCATAACTCATGGCTCTGTAAATTGAAACCATAATAACAGGAACAACGAAATCCACTTTTTGTTTCACACATACTCGAGACAAAAAAAGACAAATTGAAAAAGGAAAGACCAAATGGCAATAGGAAAAACCTCATATTTTAAAGCTTCTTCTTCAACCTCCTCATGCGCTTCTTCTGTATATGTCTCAACAAATGAGCTTTTCTTCAATCTTTTCAATTCTCCTAAACCCCAAGCCACCCTCTACATTCTAACAATTCTATCTTCTAATATATATTTTTTTTCTCTCATTAATTTCTAAAGAATTAGCTCGTAAACCAACAAAAATTAAAAAGTTTAGTGATCTCTACACAAAAATATCACAAATGAACAGAAAGAAAGAAAACAAAGAAAAAACTTATATCTTCAGTGAAAAACCTGAGATTTCTTTACCTCCAAATATCCTAAAAAAAAAAAAAAAATACAACCAAATAGAGATAAACACAATTTGGTCAAATTCCTCGGCAAGCAATTGGTCAAATATCACAAACGTAAAATATTAATTGTTAACTATCGCAAACGAAAAACATGAGATTTCATTACCTTCAAACGTGTTTTCATTTTTTTGAAAGCCCTAAGTTTTAATTACTCATAGGGAGAGAACCTAAAACAACACTAACTTATGCAAATTAAACACTAAAACATTTCAAAAACATAAATTAGACTATTATTTATTATTTAAGGGCATTATAAAAAATGGGGTTTATAATTTATCTTTTGTCCTAAATATGCAGGTGAATTAATATGGACATAGATTATGGGTTAGTTTTCAAATTTTGATACTATGATAATTTGAAATTTGCACATTATACCATATTGAACAACATAAGCAAAAGAAAGAAAAAAAAAAAAAAAAAAAAGAACAAGGAATACAAATTGGAAAATAGTATAACAATAAGCCACAATTCAGTAATCTTTATTTGCATTTTTCAGCAAATGTTGTAAATGTTGCCTTTTTCTGCAACCAAAATAACACACCAAGCCTCAACCCAATCAAAATTTGAGAATCCATGTAACAAATACAACTGACATAGTAAATTTGAGAAACAATTTGGCGAAATATACAAAGAAGCTAAACTTCATCAAGATATTTCAATTCAAGACATTTACCAAAGCTAAACTTTATCATGTTTTAAACCAAAATCAAGAAACCCACATCTCTAAATTCTATACAAAAATTTGAAAAACTTATGTCTAATCTCAGTACATCATTTTCAATACGAAGACTTCCTTGTCACTTTCTTGAATTAGAGAATTCATTAAAAAAAAAAACCACCACTAACAATAATTTATAGATTTCAAATTCTTAAGGCAAAGCAAGCCCAACATTTTTATATAGTTAAAGAATGTCAAAATCAGCACTCACATACTATTAAAAAACAAAAACAAACAAACAAACAAATAAATTTAATGCTTCTATGGTACATTTATCTAACAAAACACACTCAACGAAATTGATAGCACTGAATTTAACACATAGAATGCATCAATTAAACATAAACACACAATTGTATACTATTATATGAATCCTTATTTATGTAACTTCATTTAGCAATAAATACTACTTGTAATATCCATACATTATCATATAAAAGAAATACAACCAAGGTAACCTCTTTTATATGTTCCAATTTAGATGTATTTGAACTGTTTTTTTGGTTTTCTATATCCCAACAAAACAGCAAGTAGAGTTTCATAATACCATCCAGTATCCTTGACACAGCCAATATCCAAGAAAGATTGAGAAATTAAAGCTGATAAATACCTATAGGAAATTTCAAAATGATGTAAACATTAGGCTGTATACAAAAACAACACTAATGTGGAATAAAGCACCAAAGTAATCAAGCAAAGAGAGAAAAATCTAAGCGGCATTCATGAATAAGATATCACAAATGCTTGGAAGAGATGCATATGCAACTTCTTTTTAGTAAATAGCAAGCTTTTTCGCTCAAGTCTTCAACAATATCAACAGTCAAGGATATCTAACTGGAAAGTGAAAAGAAATGAGGAAAAAACATAGAAATGCACACATGCAATTAACCCCAACATGGCATTACATTTTTCAATTAAGGTTCTTTCTCAATTATAAGAGTAACATGTCATAACCAATTCTATTAAACATCTTTATGTTATTAGTGATTCCATACAAATTAGAAAATTTAGCAAACATAGAAAACATCCACCTCCAATAGAAAACATGAAACTTTTAGAAGGTAAACATAATTCATCAATGATCAATAAGCATAGAAAAATCACAACGTTCAAGATTTAAAACGCATACCAACTCAAATAAGAGAGAAAGTATATATGGTTTAGCAAGTTCTTTTATTTTTCTAAACAGTTACTAAATAAGAATTGGACATTCAATTGTCCATATTATTCTAAGAGCAATAACAACTGATAGGAAAAGCCTAAATATCAAAAGTAATTTAATCAAGTACCCAATCAAACAACTTATGCAGCATATTGATATAGAAAATAGAAAAGAAAATAAATTCTATTGATTACCCCATTGTCCTATCTACAACTGCTTCTCTTTTCTCATAGCTAGTTCACGCGACAATAGGCAAAAAATACTTAGGATACCACAAACTATGATTTTTATTGGTGTGCATACAGTCCATATACAAGTAAAAAATCAATATAGCATCTGATACGTGAGACATCATATAGGTAATTGTTTACAATTACTTTGTATGTCATACTATGAATCTGGGTCAAATGTTGTATCTATATATCAGCCCATACCACACCATGACCCTTAATGCCAATATTGAGTAAACAGCTTAGCATATACATGAATAAGATTTTCATATTTCCTTTCTTCTGTACAATACAGTAAATGTATTACAGTGTTAAAAACAGTACAGAATACTCTTTTCTGCATGGTTTGTTCCAATCTCTTAAAAGAGTAACATACAGAAATGAAACTCAGCTTGTGCAATAGCCTATCTTCCCACGTTAAAAAAGTAATATAGAAAAACCCACCGAAAATTCTTACCTGCAATCTTTGAATCCTTCAACAATTTCTCATTCTCTGACATCTTTTTGCTTGCACAAAAAAGGACTGCACCGTTTCCATTGGAATTCTGAAAACGAATTTGGTTTGGAAAGAAAATAAAAAAATTCAGAAAAACCTGGAAAACATACTTTGTTCTCAAGAAAATTTTCTAAGAAAACAACACAAAGGAAAAAAGCCAATCATCAATCACATGAGGAAACAAATAATTAGAACCTAATTTCAAGCAAACAGGTATTCCAAAAAAATACAAAATTGAGACAAACCCAGTACAACAAAACGATCAAGGAAATCATCTTTCATTGTAGAAGGAAATCATCTTTATAACAATCATTTCACAAACACCTGGTGTGCACGTCAAAAAGGCACTAAGCGCGACATATTAAAAAGAGGGAAAGTAGAAGTATCAGCTTAGGAAGGTGACTTTGCGTACGTCAATCTGCAAAGTCGAGAGGAAATCACTAAAAAAGAAGAGAAACGAAAAAAGGCAAAGAGAGAGCTTGGCAAAACTTGGGATCCAAAATTTTCTTTTCTTCTATTTCCTTTGGTTTTCGGGAACCAAACATGGAGTTAAACGGTCTTACCTGGATTGCAGAAGCAGGATTTATCGTCAATGGGTTACTCCGGCAGAGAGGTCGAACCATTGAGGCGCATCGAAGTTGTTCCAATCTAATTCCATGACTTCAAAGGATCTGCAGAAAAACGAAAACGGAAATAAGATCTAGAGATTTAAAATAGGAACTGATGTGAATGTGAAGAACGGTGCTTTTTGTTTTCTCCTACAACGCCTGGCCTGGGTTTGTGGAGATTATAAAACAAAGAGAAAGAGAGACGGTGAGGAAGACACAACCTAACAGCGTTGAGAGGAGAAAATGGTGGAGAAGAAGAAAGAGTAGAGACAGAAAGGAAAGAAGAAAGATAGGAACCATGAGAACTGAGAAGTACGTTTCAATAAAGAACTCACAGTTCAGGCACACACGGTTTAGTTTCAAAAAAGGACGGTTCGGTCTTAAAAATTATGAGTCAAAAAACCGGTTTAACTATTATATATATATAGATAAGGAAACTTAAAATTTGAAATTTCTTCGATTCGCCAGTGAGATCGCAAAGAATTGAAATTACTGGATTTGAGATCGCAATGAATGAATGAACCAACCTATTTCATGCACAGAATAGAGACCCCGGAGGATCATAGCGGTGCACGTGTCACTCGCACAAACCCGATCCTTTCTCGATCAAATCTGCAAGCGTAGAATTAGAAGATATACTGGGTTTGAGATGGCATATTCAAGAAGCAAATTGTAGAATCCGGTACCGTCTTCGACATGTCTTAACGGCGAAGACGGCGATCTGGGGCAACTCGCCGCTTTATCGATCATCAACCTAACGAACACCGTGTCGTACGTCCCCTTGGTAAATAAACCATGAAATTCAAACAGAAAGCAGACGAATCGATCAACAAGCTAACGAACACGAAGAACAAAATTAGAGTTTCTTAGAGATATAACAGAGAGAGAATTCTAGAGAGAGGAAGAGACGGGAGCGTTAGAGAGGGAGAGAGAATGATAATTCTTCTCTTTGTCTTACTCTTTATGAAACGAAATCAAAAGCTATTGGGGCTTCTCTTTCTCTCTCTCTGATTATGCGTTTTGAATTTGGGGCCCCAACGGCTAGTTCCTCTTTCTCTGTTTGTTTTCGTTTTTCTAATAATTTATCGATTTTCTCTTTGTATTTTAGTTTACGTTTTCGTGACTTAAAGTCGTCCGGGTTTCAAGTTTTTTATTTTTATTTTTTTGTTCATTTAAAGGAAAAATGCAAAATGGGTATAAGTTGTTGTTCTAAATTACAAATCATTTTATATGGTATTAAAGTGTATTTAGAAGTTCATGTAATACGTCAAAAAAATAATTTAATCTTTAGAGTCAAATTCCATTAAAATATTTGACAAATTTCGTTAAATGCTACATCAACACTAATAAAATTATGACACATGTCCTTTTTCAGTAAAAAATATAAAAAATTAAACATATAAATATATAATAGTAAAAAATAATTAAAAAAATAGAAAAGGGGTGATGGGTACTGCTGGCGACTACCCCAAAGGTGGTTGGGGGTGGCTTGCTGGCAATCTCGGCCACCCTCCTTTTCATTTTTTGTTTTTTTAATTATTTTTTAGTTTTATAGATTATTTTTATTTTTTTTATTAAGAATAACACATGTCATGATTTTATATTGTTGACATGACACTTAACGAAATTTATTAAATATTTTAACAGAATTTGACTGAATAGACTAAATTGTTTTTTTGGCATACCATAAAGACCTTTGAGTTCACTTCAATATCACATTAAATAATTTGTAATTTATACCAAATATATGAAATAATTTTATATTTTTTCCTTAATTTAATTGAATTCACTTACAAAAGGACAAAGAGCAGAACATTAGATTGCTCAGGTACCCCTACGAATTTGAGTCAATCTGGAATGTTTTTAATAAGGGATATGCATCTTTTTGCTAAACAAGATTTGGTCAATAAATGAATAGCTCAATAAACTTCTTGGGTAGTCATTGAGCTAGAAAAGATGTGAAGTCATTGGGCTAGTCAAAGGTTATTTGGACTAATATTATTGCAAAAATAGGCCCAAAAAAATGAAAAAAGCTCCATCCAACCCGCCATTTTAGCTTAAAAAATGGCTAATCATTGGTGAGTATTATAGTTCAACCATTCATAAATAAATTAATAAAAAAATCAATATGATTCTCTCTTCATTTTGGGAATAGTGAAAGTGGATAAAAAAATATTTTAAATGAAATAACGAAAGTAAATAGCTAAAATAAAGAGTATGATATAGATGTTTTGAAAAAGTTTGTAGCTAAAATAGAAAAAAAAAATGTTATTTTTTCACTAAAATTTAATTAAAATTTGTTGAGTTGAATATAAATACTCTTACAGTCCAAACACAACAACACACAAAAGATAAAAAATGAGAAAGTTCATCAAAATCAACCTAGAAATTCAAAGTTGTCTTTCAGAGTTCTAGTTAATATGATAATGATTTAAGCTAATTACAGTTGTGAAGTAGTACATCAAGGTTAAGCTGGGATTCACATCCGGCCAACCAAATTAGCTTTTTAGCTAATTTGATTAGCTTTGTAGCAAAAAATACTAAAAAGATGTTACATTCTGTAATACCTCAGAGATTTATCAAGTTTTATAGTTTATTTTTTTAGCTTTGGACGTTATGGAACGTTTGAAGAATTCTATGGAACATTCAATGTGCTCATAGAACGTTCAATGGCGAGAATCAAACATTCGATACATGTCCCAATCCATTAATTTATGTGAAAACTTTCGATCAATGTGCATGTCAGACAGTTTCAAACGTTTAATGCTTTTATAGAATGTTCGATGTGCTTTTATCAAATGTTCGGTAGAAACCTTAGGACCGTTGAGTAATAGTACATCAGACGTTCAATGTTGTACATAGAACGTTCGATAAACCTAAATATCCAGCAGTCTTTAACCAGATGTTATAGCTCTATAAATACAGTCCCTACCCCTCTTTATACTGTTCACTCGTGTTTTTGAGAGATCATAAGCTTGTGAGTTAGTGAGGAAGAGTGTTTGGAGGAAGGAAAATGGTTTTGGCTTGAAGAGATACTCATATTTATTTAGTTCATTTCTTTATTGTTATTTGATTACTGTTATCTTGTTTAGTTGTTATTATGTCTTAGTTTCTATGTTGATTAGCTTAAGATTGATTATTTTGGAATTTTAGTTGGTTTATGAAGGTTTTGGGTGTTTGGAGGTGGTTTAAGGAGTTTGTTATCTCAAACCCTATTTTTTGGAGTATGGGACCTTTTATTTTCTCTGGTTAAACTTCTAAGAAACCTTATGATGAGTTAAAAATCAGAAAGAACCAAGATATGACCTAGAATGAGTTTTTGGACTTCATCAAATGTTTAATGTACAGATGTGGAACGTTCGACCTTCATGGTCAAACATTTGATGCTCGGACATAATGCCTTTTTGGGCTATTAAAAGCCTAAGACTTGTTTAACTCAAGGTATAAGACTAATGGTAAGATCGTTTCTTAGATTTAGAAGTCGGAGACTATATAGAAGAGTTTTTGGTTAATCCATACGACACTAGTGAGTAAAACTTACATGGATACTTGTTATTATTATACTTTTATACATAGCATGATTATTTCGATGTACAAAACCTGCATGTTTACAACTTTCATGAAATGCCTATTTATTCTCAACTGTGAATTCCATTTTTGTGAAAAATGTTGTAATTAACAAAGATAATGAAATGATGAGTTGTGAAGAGCATGCATATAAAAGACACAAGATTAATGTGCATCGTATGTAATGGTTGTACTGTCTTGCAACGAAATAATGATCATGAGCTTACTATTATTACGAGTTAATTCTATGGTCAAAGAGTTTTATTTTATAAAAAGGGTTTTGGATCCAATGATTAAGTTTGTGACAGCGTACCATTCTTTGAGTGAGTCATCAGTTACGACTTTACTAGACAATGTGGGCTACCTAAGGTCGGATTTGATTAAACTGCTAGTATAAGACGGTACGTTTGTGCAATATCCGGAGCTTCAAAATTGTACCAAAAGTCCTTTTGGACGCACTAACCTTGCTGAGAAGGGGTAATGTCTTAGGTAGACCATATTGTTAACATATCACATGTTCCTGCTTACACCATGTATTATAAATATATTGCATCATAACATGTTTATACTACAAACTAAGGATGACAATGCTTGTGTTTATCAACTGAGTTCACAAATGATAATGTGTATAACATGTGCATTATTACTCACTAAGTCGTAGACTTACTCTTGTATCTTTTCCACTTATACTCTTTTGTAACTTGATAGTTAGTACTGATGATGACAGTTTATGGGATGAATTTGGTTCGCTTGGAGGATGTCCTTCGAGTGATATTTGACCATTTGGAGTCGGTGTGGCTAGCCTAGATTTGGTTTGGAGGAGGTGATCGATGCCATGACATAATTTATATGATTTATGAAATGTACCTCGAGTTGGAGGATAATTGATTTCGTGATGTTATTATGTTTAGTACTTAAGATGTAATCTCTTTTGTTATTTCGATGATTAGTCTTTTGACCTTAGTTTAGAGATATCATAACTTATGTTATTTATGACATTATGGTTATGTTTTTATTGTGCTATGTTGGTGTTCTTTTATTATGAGTATTAGTTGCTAAGTTCTATTTTTTTTTTTTTTCAAATAACAAAGTCTTCTGCTGTACACTCCTATTCTTCAGAGAGTGTATGATTCCTGAGTTTTGACCATGGAGTGATTAAGGCTAATAGGTGTACCGCTAAGTCATTTACAAATTAAATGATTTTTCGGGGCATTACATTCGACTCTCTAAATTAGTTAAACTTTTTGTTGAGTGCTATGGTTGTTAACAAAGAAAAAAAAAAGGAGTTTTGTTTGGGTGTCAAATTTTATTTGATTTGATTTAATTCTTTGTTGACTTCACGGTAATCAAGAAAAAAGTAGTTTTGAAATTATATTTGGATGGTTTAGAATTATATTTAATACCTAAATAAATAAGTATTAAGAATAGAAAGCAAAAAAAAACAAAAAAGTTCGTGCTATTGTTGAATTTTTAAGTATTAAAAAAAAGAAAGTTGGGGGTGGTTCGAAACCCCGCCGAAGGGGCCAACTTTTCGGCCCCCAATTATTCGGATGCTCGGCTACCCCTTAATTTTTTTTTCTGTCCAGGTTTTTTTTTAAATAAAATTTGTATACTATTTTTTTTTTGATTGGTGGAATAAATTTGAGTTGAATTAAGTGGAAAATTTGATGTTGGAGGTTGTTAATTTTGGAGATTGGTTAAGCAAAAAAAAAGCATTGTTCCCAAAGCCGTTAAATCCCCGTTCTCTTCTCTCAAAATGGATGTTGATGGTTTTGTAAGAAAAGCATAAATATGATAAGGCAGAATTTAATGGACAAGGAACTATTTGCAAGAGTTTTTGCAAAATTGAAAAAAGTATTAATTAGGTTGGTTTTGTTAGCCTGATTGACTATTGTTTTGATTGGCGCCTAAGTTGTGTCTACCGTTAGGTTTTTCTAACTACGTTTTGTTGCTTGCTCCAGTCTGTCGTATTATTTGAGTTTGGATGAAAAGTGGTTCGACGTATGTTTTTTAGCTTCTTCTAGTATTCCTGTTGATTTATTATAATAAATTAAATGAATTAATAAATAATAAATTAAAAAAAAAAAATTTAGATTGATGGCGGACCCCCCAAATATAGGGGGCGGGCAATCGCACCCCCACCCAAATTGCGGGTGCTTGCGCATCCAGAGTGGCTTGGGAGGGCGAAGGGTCGAACGGCGGGGGCCACGATGGTTGTTCTTTTCTCCTTTTTATTCTTTTTTTATTTAAAAAATAATATAAACTAGGTTTTTTTTGATGTACTAAGGTAATTTTTGTTTTCTCTGAGTAAAACTATTTTGTGTTTTGCAGAAGGTGTCGGTACTGTTACTTTGTTTTTGTTTTTTTTGAGTATTTAATGTTTATTTTTACATAAGGTAAAATATAGATATTTTTTTTAGTGTGACGCGACACCCTCGATTGAAATTGGCTGAAATACGAAATGCTCTTCTCACGAAATGACTACTTTCACATTCACGAAAAACTGTTGCAGTTAAAACTGGAAAAATAAAAAACTTGAGGTATTATTTAAATTGGTGATTTGAGTCAGAGATGTATTTTAGATTTTTTTTCAAAAGAAAATTGGGGTGGTATGTCTACCCTTAAACTTTATTTTTAATTTTTTTTTTCAATTTTTATTTATAATAAAAGTAAAAAATATTTGAGTTAAATAAACTTTAGCCCCCTCAACTGACAACCATTTTTTATAAAGTCCAACAAACTAACAGTTATGACACTTAAGTCTATCAAACTACCATTTTGTTGTAATTTAGCCCCCCTTTGTTAACATTAATTGTCACTTTGGATAGAAAAGTGGTCACAAGCGTGGCATGTGACCACTTTTCTATTATTCTTCCAATAATACCCATCATTTATTTAAAATCAAAATGATAAAATAATAATAAAAAAAAAGTATTAAAAAAACGAATAAAATCTAAATAAAAAAATAAAAAAAAAAACCTAGTAGCATTGGGTGGTCGAACCATCGTGGTTCGACCAACCAATATGGCCGCACCAACTAATATGGAGGTGGCTTGCGGCCACCCCCCATGATGGCTGGAGGTGGCTCGTGGCCGTGCCAATAGTGGCTAAGCCACCTCCTTTCCCAAATTTTGTTTTGTTTTGTTTTTTATTTTTTTGTAAAAAAAAAAGTTCCCTTTTTTATTGATTAATAAATATCATGGGTAAACTTGATTTTCAAGGGTCAAAACGATGATAGTTTCAGAAGAAGGTGTTCGGCCACTGTTAATTTTTTTTTGTTTGTTTTTTTTTTTTTCAATTTTTTTTTAATAAAAGTAAAAAAAAATAAAAATTGTTTTTTAATGTGATGTGGCACCACCAGTGTAACGCCTCGCCAAGTATTAACCAAACCATAGTAGACTCGTGGCGCTTTCCTAGACTCATTTACTAAATAAACAAATCTGAATGGATCTATCTAACATACACAACGGAAAAATCAAACCCATTGCAAAAATAACTGACTAAATAATCCATAATCCAATATCAATTAAAATAATACCCGAAACAAAACTAAGTCATCACAACAATAAAACTTAAACCAAACAAATATATCTCCAAAGTAAACAGTCTTAAAAAATAAACATAATCTCAAGGATAAAGTAGACGAATCTTAAGCATTTAAATCATATAGATAACATCTAGTAACTCTCGCCAAGTCACTACATAACCATCATACATCTCTTGCAGCGAAACTGGATCTAATTCCTTAAGGATAACCCATATATCCTCCACACGAATAAACCTCACCAATGAATCTATCATTTAAAGATTGCTAACTATCTGCAAAACACCGAAGTGTCCCACAGGTGGAAAGGAAACAAATATCAAGTGTAAGTCCATCACTTACTGAGATTAAAGCACATAAGAACAGTTATATAAAATGTGTGAATTCATAGGTTTTGTAAAAGGTTTTTACTTATCAAGATCATATCATTGTATAAGACAATTATAACATTTTCTTTTTTCTTTTTGTAAGTTCATTCATAACAATCAAACTGCAACAAAATACAAAGAAATTAAAATAGAAAAAAAGCAAGCTAAGCAACTAGAAAACCAATCCAGACAGACGTCTAACATCTCATAGCTTGGAAGGAAATCCAGGAAGGTGGAAGTAACTTGGGAATGTAGCCTATGGAATGCGCCCTTCCACCGTGTTCCTAGGCTTCCCCACTTGCTTGCGCCACAAGTCACACCGCCATCCACCAGCACACACCGGGACAAGGGTAGGATCGATCCTGGCTAAGGCAGGATCAATCCTAACAGTCTGGGACGATCCTGCTCATAGCAGAATCGATCTTGGACCGTTAGAAACACTTTCCGACGCATCCAAATTGCTCACGACTTCTAAAAGGCCTAATCAAACCCTAGAACGACTCTCACAACTTCTAAAATATATCTATGATCAAGCTCTAACAATCCTATAGTTAAAACTCAAATTAAATGGTTAAACGACTTCACAACAATTTTAGAACAATAAAATAAACTGCAACCTAACAAAAGACACAAACTACAACATCAAAATAAGACAAAAACCTACTAACCTAAGGGAATAAAACAAGAATAAAATAATACACAATGATGATTAGTGCAACTTGTAACGACCCAGAGAAAAACGCTAGCTACATCTGCGCTATCACCCCAAAAAGACTAGTCAATTTTGAAATTTCCCTAGAATTACTTATAAAGCCCAGTTTCACCTAATAACTAGGCAATGTGGGACTTAGCACTCATGATTCTCTTTATAAACCACCCATTCTATGTGGGCTATTCCTCATCTTCCCAATATGGAACCGGGGTGTTACAAACTCCCCCTCTTAAACTCCTGACGTCCTCGTCAGGACTACGTCATGCAGTGCTCCAATACTACATGGCCTGGTATTACTAGGTGGCTCTGATACCATTTGTAACGAACCAGGAAAAAAGCGCTACCACATCTGCGCTATCACTCCAAAAGGACTAGTCAATTTTGGAGTTTCCCTAGAATCACTTATAAAGTCCAGTTTCACTTAGTAACCTAGACGAATGTGGGATTTAGCACTCATGACTCTTTATAAACCACCCACTCTATATGGGCTATTCCTCATCTTCCCAATATGGAATCGGGGTGTTACACAACAAATCATCACACTTACCTTGTGGGGTTTAAAAATTCTCAAAACTCACGAAGAACGAAGGAAATAAGACTCAAATGGTATGACGACGCTCCGACAGCATTTTCAAACCTTGGAATTCGTGTAAATAGGTTAAGAGAAAGTATAAGATGCATTTATAGAGGTTACAACCGCACTAGGGCTTCAAAAAACCCTAAAATCATATTCTGACGCGATTTGATCGATCTTGAAAAGACGAGGATCGATCCTGTTGTTGACAGGATAAGAGGATCGATCCTCCTATGGCCAAGATCGATCCCCTTGTAGAGATGATTGATCCTCTAGGTCTGAAACTAACCTAGAAGTCCGACTGAACCCAAAAAACCTCTCGAGCTTGATCCAACTCGACTCCAACTAACCTCAAGGTCCAAAATACTCAAACTCTTAACTAGGGTTAGGATCGGGATATTACATTCTCAAATTGCAAAATTAGTTGAAAATTTAACGAAATGACCACTTTCAAATTCATGAAAAACTTATGCAGTTAAAACTGAAAAAATAAAAACTTGAAGTATTATTTAAATTGGTACTTTCAGTCAAAGATTTATTTTAAATTTTTTCCAAAAGAAAATTGGGGTGGTTTGGCAATCCTTAAATTTTATTTTTTTATTTTTTACTAGAACAAAAGCAAAAAAATATTTTGTTCTAAATATTAGTCAAATTTGGTTTTTTAAAGGATAAATTTGGTTGTTCATTGGTCAAAGTAAGGGTATTTTCGGAAGATAAATGCCAAATTTGGTTTTCCATCCAAAATAACGATAAAAAATAACAAAGGGGGCTTAATTACAATAAAATGATAGTTTGATGTGCCCAAGTGTTACAGCTATCAGTTTGTGTGACTTTATAAAAAATGACTATTAGTTTAGGAGGTCAAAATATATTTATCCCAATATATTTATACTATAGATAAATGTATAAAGGCTATTCACAAACTCGAGCTTGAAGTTCGCTTGGATCACACATTAAAAACTTTAATAGCTTAGCTTGAGTTCGATCGAGTATTCGGCTCAGCTTGAATAACATTCGCAATGAACTCGAGTTTTTAATGAGCTGATCTTGAACACACATTTCAAAACTCGGCTTGGGCTCAAATAGGTATCTTCATAAATGAACCAGTCTTAAAATCATAAAAACTCAGCTCGGCTCTGTTCGATTACAGCCCTAGTCACAACACAGACCACGAGCTTCGATCAAACCATAGGAATTGATGTACCATTGCAGCAATTGTCTAGATAATAACTCGGACATGGCGCAACAGAAAACTGCCTCACGATTTCATCCTAACTTTCCCATTACTCTTGACAGGAAACTTGGTAACATCCTTAGTCTGCTAAAAAGCATGTAAACCAGCACGACACCAACTAAAGACTTCAATTTGCCATCAAGTGAGAAATTTGGTGTCATGCTTGGCAAGAGTTGTACCCCATTAGCATGTGACACCTAGCCAAGGACTTGTCACACTAGAAGACATGGTTTCGGCGTTACCCCTGGCTAGGGTCGTATCATATCAGAAGGAGACACATGGCCAAGGTCTTACTTGTTGGTAAACACTATGCATAAGGGAGGATATGCAATCAATTCAAGTGCATTCCCATTATTCACATTACCATTCATATGACAATCTCTCCAGCTCTTACTCTCTTTGAATAATACACCCATCATCTTTGTTAACTTAAGCATTAAAGATATTCCCGTTAGCACTCCCAATAAGTCTCCGATCGTTTTTTTTTCTTTTTTGTAGGCATCTATTGTCCGAGGTTGACCATGCGATCAACTTCAAACATAATTTGGAAAACAAGTGCCTATATGTATGGCACACATGACATCAATTTAGAAAAAAGTTGAGGAGCAGCAGTATTAGGAAATGTAGTATTAAGTTTTGAGAGGTGCTACACATACTCTTTAATGTTCACTACTTGACGTAGCAGTTAAAATTATCATTTGATCAAATAAAAAATAAAAGTATATGTAATATTTAATGATGATTTACACTGTCATGTCAAAAAGTTGGCTCTAAAAAATATATGTAGTATTTATCTTTTAAGTTTTTGTAATATTCAATGTTGAACCATGGATCACAAATTTCAATATTTACCCAAAGAAAAACACAAGCAAAGGCAAAGAGAAAAAAGAAAGGCCAGTTCACATACTTCATTGAGGAAGTCATTAAATAACGAAACAAATTTAAGAAACAAATTTATAACGAAATATTCACTGATGGTCAAATCAAACTTTAATTTGTAGGTTAGATTCAATAAATACGAAGTATGCGCCAAGAACATTTTGCCGTGGCCCACAATGGCCAGTCCTAAATAATCTTCGACAGGAAGCATTACATGCAGAAAAACGACGTCGGATGCAGAGACCAGCTACTGCAGGCGGCGATCCGGGAAGCCCAAAAATCGAGGCCCAGCGAAGAGGGGTGAGTCAGACTGACAACGGTCTCTCACCTCACTCGCTGGCCGACTCACTGAGTCGTCGTCTCCGTCTATCACTCTCTCTAACACCAAACCAAAGCAAAACCTTTTCCACTCTCTCTCTCCACCTCTGCGCACACGCCTTCTCTTTCTCTATTATCCCTCTGCCCTTTTTCGTCTTTTTCTCTAATCCTCTTCGGCCTCCCCAATCAGACAGCCCTCCTCCCTCCACGTCACCATCGTCTTCTTCATCCCCCTGCGACCCCTCTTTCACTTTCTCTATTTATAACCGCCTTGCCCCCTAGGGTTCCACAGATTCACCCCAACACAATCTGTCTCGCTCTCGCTCTTTGCACCACAAATTCTCGTACCTTCGTCGACCTTCGATGTCTCGGACTTCGCCCCCAATTTCGCCATAGAAGCTCTTCGACTCACGAATGAGGTACTCTTCGATCAAATCCCTAATTTCAAAGATTCTTTGTGGGTTTTTTTTTTTTTGGAATAATTGTTTGTTCACCGATTTTTCTTGCTTCGATTTGGGTACATAGTCACAGATTTTAGGACTTCGGTTGCTTTTAAATTTTTAATTTGGTATTGTTCTTTTTAGGGTTTTGATTTGGCTCTGTCCGATAACGGTTGGGAATTCTTGATATTTGGTTAATTGGATAGTTCGGGGTGATTTGGGTGTGTTAATGTTCCATGGCGATTGAGAAGAATAACTTTAAGGTGTCGAGGTTTGATTCGGAGTTTTCTCCCGGCAGTAGGGAGACTATGTCGAGTGATGACGATGAGCTTCAACGGCGTAGCTCGGCCATTGAATCGGATGACGAGGATGAATTTGATGATGCCGATTCCGGGGCAGGGTCTGACGACTTTGATTTGCTGGAATTGGGAGAAACCAGGGCGGAGTTTTGCCAAGTCGGGAATCAGACTTGCAGTATTCCGTTGGAGCTGTACGATCTTCCGGGTCTGGAGGATATATTGTCGGTGGATGTGTGGAATGAATGCTTGACTGAGGAGGAAAGGTTAAGCCTCACGAAGTTTCTGCCCGACATGGACGAAGAGACCTTTATGATTACGCTGAAAGAGCTTTTTACGGGTTGTAATTTGCATTTTGGGAGCCCCATTAAGAATTTGTTTGATATGTTAAAGGGAGGTTTGTGTGAGCCGAGGGTAGCTCTGTACCGGGAAGGTTTGAATTTCTTTCAGAAGCGGCAACACTACCATCTTTTAAGGAAGTATCAGAACAATATGGTTAGTAACCTTTGTCAGACAAGGGATGCTTGGCTTAATTGTAGGGGATACAGTATTGATGAGAGGCTTCGTGTGTTGAATATTATGAAAAGCCAGAAGAGTTTGATGTATGAGAAGATGGAAGATCTGCAGACTGACTCATCAGAAAGAGAGTCTGGTGAACGGTTGTGGAGCAGGAAGACAAAGGACAAGAAAGTTGTGCAGAAAACTGGTCGTCATTTTGCATATGGAGTGGGCTCAAATTTGGACTTTCCTTCACGAGGACGGTTGATGACCATGGAACTGGAAAATCATGGAAAGCAGAATCCAAAAGGTACACTGAAGTTGGCTGGGTTGAACCCGCCTTCAGCAAAGGATTTGGTGGGCCGCTATTCTTCTGTTTACCATGGTCTGGATATGAATTCTGGGCCATATGGTTCAGCTGCAGCTCTTCCTCGTCAGAGTAAGGCTGCAGGTTATGATTCAGCAACAGCACTCGGGCTAAGGGATCATATGAGAAGTGGTGATGATGCTGAAGAGATGACATATGGAATGGGTGGCCAGTGGGACTTGAAAGTGGGAAAGAAGCAGGGCCTTTCAAGAGGTGACGATATAGCCACTGATAGTTTTATGGGTCTGCCTCTGTCTTCAAAAGGTGATTTACCAGCCTTTGGTAGGAACAGGAATTCGAGTCTTTTGTCAGAGCTGAAGGTCACAGCAAAGCCACCTAATATGAAAACGTCCAAGTATACTGAAAAAGTACAGCAATTTGCAGTTGGGGATCAGATGAAACCTTTCAAAGGCCGAGATCTAAAGCGACCCCTCAAAGGAAATAGAGTTGACTCATCAGATCATGCTGAACCATTTTGGCATAAGAGGACTCAGGGCGAGTCTTTTGCTATGGATTCGTCGTTTAAAGCTGATGATTGGGATATTAGAAGCAAAAAATGGAAGACAGGGAGGGAGTCCCCTGATCTGAATTACAAATCATATAGAACTTCTTCACCACAGATGAATGATAGATATTCAGTGTCTGCATTTAGAGCAGAACCATCGCAAGAGATGATAAAAGGCAAGTTTCTGCAGAATGGGAAGAAAAGTAATAGAATGTTTATGAAAAGTGAAGACACAGAGTCAGACTCATCCGAGCAATTCGATGATGATGAGGATAGCAATCCCTTGTTGAGGAGCAAGTTGGCTTTCCCTGGTGGTGTTATTGAAGGTTCCCAATCTAAGTTGTCACAGTCTGGCCTAGATGCGAAAAAGGCCAGATTTGTTAAGAAAGATACGAAGGGTAGCTTTGGTGATCATGGGCACGTGCCAGGAGTAGAAAACTACACTTCAAGGCAGAAGGGTAAGATTCGAGATAGCAGTCCCTTGCATGAATCTGACACTAGAGCTTTTGGAGACAGCTATGTTTCAGGCTTGGGTAAGTTAAATGATGATGGTGATCGGAAACAAATACACAAACTGAGCAAGAATGGCAAGTTGCATGGGAAACCTGTTGAAAGGTTACACATGTCCTCATTGAAGACCTATCCTTCTGAGAGAAAGCAGAAAAGGGATGTAAGCCGTGATCATTCTGTGAGTCAATCAATTTATTTGCGAGATGATGTTGCTGTTGAGGAGGATGATTCACTTGAAACACGATTTTTGCCGAATGAGAAGGGACAGGGTAGATTTGGGAAGAAAGGTCAGAGTAAAGAAGCACGGGTGAATGATCGGAATGGAAGATCTGATGCTCCATTAGTAATTTGCAACTCAGTGACAAAGAAGCGGAAAGGAAAGGAGGATGCAATAGACATGGATGGCAGAGATGAAGACGGTGATCTACAGTCTGACGCCCCACGGCATATTGATGATTCCACTCCTTTGAAGAGAAAAACAAAAAGGAAAACGGACCAAGACTCTGGTGGTTCAGATATGGAAAACACTGGGCCACCTGTTACTGAAACAGGAGCAGTAGAGATGGAGCTGGAAGCCAAACCACAGAAAAAACAATTTACCCTGATTACACCTACAGTTCATACTGGCTTCTCATTTTCTATTATACATCTTCTTTCAGCAGTTCGCTTGGCAATGATTACTCCACTTCCAGAAGATTTAGAGGTTAGCAAACCTAGAGAGGAGCATAACAAAAACCAAGAGGGCAGTGTTAACAGGGTTCATTCTAATGAGAAGGTGGATGTCAATGTTTCAGAGCATGCTGGACAAGGGAATGGGCCTTCTCTTACTGTTCAGGAGATTGTAAATCGGGTCAGGTCAAACCCTGGAGATCCTTGTATACTTGAGACACAAGAGCCACTTCAGGATTTGGTCAGAGGAGTTTTAAAGATATTTTCATCCAAAACAGCACCTTTAGGGGCGAAAGGTTGGAAGGCGCTTGCAACATATGAAAAAGCTACAAAAAGTTGGTCCTGGATTGGTCCAGTTTCTCATAGTTTATCGGATCACGAGACCATCGAGGAAGTGACGTCTTCTGAAGCTTGGGGTCTTCCTCACAAAATGCTTGTAAAGTTGGTTGATTCGTTTGCTAACTGGCTGAAAAGTGGTCAGGAGACCCTTCAACAAATAGGAAGTCTCCCTGCCCCGCCTCTGGCATTGATGCAGTTCAACCTGGATGAGAAAGAAAGGTTCAGGGACCTAAGAGCTCAAAAGAGTCTTAACACCATTAGCCCAAGCTCTGAAGAAGTGCGGTCTTATTTCCGGAAGGAGGAAGTTCTTAGGTATTCAATTCCTGATAGGGCCTTCTCTTACACAGCAGCTGATGGTAGAAAATCCATTGTAGCTCCTTTGAGAAGGTGTGGTGGTAAGCCTACGTCAAAAGCTCGAGATCATTTTATGCTGAAACGTGATCGACCACCACATGTAACGATTCTGTGTCTTGTCAGAGATGCTGCTGCCAGATTGCCTGGAAGTATTGGTACTAGAGCAGATGTTTGTACATTGATAAGAGATTCTCAGTACATTGTTGAAGATGTGTCTGATGCACAAGTTAATCAAGTTGTTAGTGGAGCCCTGGATCGTTTGCATTATGAACGTGATCCTTGTGTGCAATTTGATGGGGAAAGGAAATTGTGGGTTTATTTACATAGGGAAAGAGAAGAAGAAGATTTTGAAGATGATGGTACTTCATCTACGAAGAAATGGAAGAGGCAGAAAAAAGACCCCGCTGAGCAATCTGAGCAAGGGGCAGTGACCGTGGCTTATCATGGGGCTGGGGATCCAACTGGATATGATTTGTGCTCTGATCTCAATGTAGAGCCATCTTGTAACGATGATGATAAGGGAATGGAACCTGTATATAATGATGTAAGACAAGATCTGGAGGACAATGTTGATATGAATCATGGATCTGACCACAGTGACACTCAGCAGGATCAGCCAGTGGTTTGGGAGAGTGTTGGCTTAAATCCTATGCGAGAAAACAAATTGCTCTGTCAAGAAAATTCCAGAAATGAAGATTTTGATGATGAAACATTTGGGAGGGAAAGGCCGGTTGGACTCCTAAGTGCAAGCTTATTGTGAGGAATTCTTCAGGTAGTTTCAATATATCTATTTGTCTTCTGAATGCTGTCGACTCTTGTATGTGTCAGTGCTTGGAAAATGTGTTTTTGTTTTTTTTTCTTTTTTAATTGATTGAATTCTTTTAACAAGTACGTTCATGTTCTTGAAGTCTAATTATTTCTGTTTGGAGCTGTCTTTTTAAACTGCCTTCTAGTTTTGTATGGAATGTATGAAAGGTAATGAGGTCACAGAACTCTTTGTGGGGTTCTGGTTCATTTATCATCGGTCGGTGCACTGTTGGAAATGTATGTTTTCACACTGACAATTGCGGTTGCTTTGGGTTTCAAAATGATTTCAATACTATTATTATTATTATTATTGGTTTAGTGATCTCTGTTTGTTACATAGTGGAAAAGTGACTTGGGTCTAAACGAATCCCCACCTTCTCTACTCTACATGTGGTGCCTCTTTAATGTATCTTGTTGTCACTTCTCGTTGTACCCTCGATGTTTTTTAGCCAAAATAAGGTTGACTACAGGACTAGGATTTAGTGTCTTTTGGCTCCTTTGATAGATCAGTTCCTTTTTAGCGTCTGCTGACCTGCATAAGGCCACACAGTTTTTTGTTTTACTTTGTAGTTTAATTGGACTAGCATCATTCATGTGGAGATGAATCTTATGTCAAGTCTGTTGTCATATAACTAATGTTTATTATTCTTTTGTTGGTGTTTTACGTCATATGCTATGTAGGATTAGTTTACTTTTGGTTGAGCCACTGTTTGCACACATGATTTTTGAGGAAATTTGATTTCTGCAACAAAAAAAAAAAAAAAAAAACAGAAAAAGTTAGGGAAAACAATGATTTAAAAAAGTGGGGAAAACAACGATTCAGGAGAATGAAAGAATAGTGGGCTGCTACATTTAAACGTTTATGTTTCTTTCTACTACATATAATATGCATTCTTAGACAAAGACTTTGGAATTTATCATTTTGTTTTTCCTTTTTGAAAATGAAAAAGAAGGCTAATGCTGTTAGTACACAGATAAAGGATAAATGGGAGAGGTGGGGTCTTTCGTCCAGCTTGTACTTTTTCCAAAAGAAGCAATAGTTTATAAATTGTTTTCATGCGTGTATCATAGAATTTTCTGTCGTGGTGTGTATCTACAGTAAAATATAATTGGGAAACCTTAGTTTGGACTGTTTTAGTTGGTTTCTCCCAACTAAAAAATTTGAAGAAAAGGGCAGTATAGTCATTATGATTGGGAGGAGAACCTGTGGGGTTGTGGACGCTACTTATTAAATTTGCTTGCTTATCTGACTTCTTGATTATCGGAGAACTGCATTACATGCTCTAAATACAAGGACTTCTCTTACTTTCACAACTTAAGAAGTACTGATTGGGAACTTGTGGCCATTCAAAGATGATTCTGCAACGGTAGAATTTTCCCGGAGGGCAAATTATTAAAAATCCTGCAGTTTCTGAAAACTCTGGTGACTTTCAGTGATGTCTTCAACATGACACTGTCGTCTTACTTTGGCCTAGAAAATTTAGTTGTTAGCTAGCTTGTTTATAGTTGGAAGGTGAAGACAGTATTAAGCTCATGAGGAATGCTAGAATCCAGCTAATTCAGATTATACTGGCAGAACAGCTGGCATCTTCAAATGAAACAGACATCCCTTAAGATTTTATGTGCAATCATTTCCCCTTTTATGATGTTTTATGAGGGAAAGGCAATTTAATGACTACATGCCTCAATCAGTGTAAGGTTCTCGAACTCTAGGGGCAAGATAGGTAGGAAAAGGAAGAACCAATTGCATGAGAGTAAATAGCAGGTTAGATAAGTGCAACCTGTTGAAAACCTGGTGAGAGGTTAGTTTTATACCATAGATCTTGAAGGATTTCGATATTATGTTGGGAATTACAGGTGATGATATATATATACACAGTAACTGAAGACTGCTTTGTAATTGCTGTTTCTCAAATGTAGTGCTTTCACTTGTATGTAATTAGTTGTTATTTGATTTCAAAACAAATATTTTTCGCATTAGTAGATACTGAAATCCATTTACTTCCTTAAATAGTTTGCCTGTACCTTATTGAACCTGTGTTTTGTTGGGCAATGGTGGGTCATCCTCTTCACTCTGGAATATTGCATTATATCTGTCTTGGTTCATTATGCAATAAAATTGGATATCAGAAGAGATGCTAGTTATGCGTCCTGTTTGTATATGTTGTGTTATATTCTTCTTCTTTTTCTGTCATTACATAAAAAATGGAGAAAAAAAAGGGAGGCACAAGGTAAAAAGATGTTACAAAAATAATTTCGTAACGGGTAACGACATAGAATAAGAGGCTCTAAGGAAACTTAGACCTTTAGATTCGTTAAAATGGAATATAAACATGTAGTAGGTTCCATTTAACGATTTTAAAGGTGTAGATTCTCTTAGAACCTAACAATCTATGCCCTTTCCTGTGATCACATCAATTTACAAAAAATATTGGAAGAACTTTTCCATTTAGTGTAATAATTTGTTATTGATAACATGAGGGGCCTTTTTTTTTTTTTTCTTCTCCTTTTCCAAGGTGATAAGTTGGATGTGTTTTTTTCGCAGGTTGATGATCGACCTACATTGGATGCCACGGTGATTCCCACCCTAGGCGTGTGTTATACATTAACATTGTTGAAGGTAGTGACATGTACATTGATGTCATCGGGAAATGTAGAATAGAAAACTTGATCTTGTTTGAGGCCGTTGATTATGTCCAGCACAGGTGGATATCTTTTATGCTTCTTCGCTCCATAAACAATGCCTTTTTTTTTTCTTTTTCTTTTTGGGTCTTAATATCTCGATCATTTAATTTAAAATGTAGGTTTATTTTGTATATCGAGTTGAGCAAACAGGTGAGTTTGGTATATTCTTTAGTGTGGCGTCACAATATTTTAATAGACTGTAAATATAGTTTAGATGAGATTACATCACTAAATTTGTCTTAACCATAACACCCCAACCCCTTAAAAAGAAAAATTACACAAAGTGAATATTATTAGAGTGATGCTATACACTATACATTTATGTCACTTTTATCCTATTATGCTGATGTGGTAGGTCTAGTGATCATTGGATTTTTTTTGTTTTGTTTTTTTACCGAGGACTACTACAGCCTGTAAGGTCAGCATTATCAAGCACCTACAGTTGGGGTTATTCTCATTTCATGGTTTAAATTTTGTTTTAACAGTGTATATATTGTCAGGTTATTTAAAAATTGATCATATGGCAACATATATAATATTAAATTTATAAAATGACTCGTCTTCATTTTATTTGAAATAGAGAAATCTTTTTCCGCAAAAAGATACATGTATTGGAGACCATTCCATGACCATATATAAACTGCTCATGACAGGTAGATAGGAAAATGGAATAGCGGAAAGCAAGGTGGTGATACAAAGTACAACAGTGGAAGAGGATGGAGTGCTCTTTGATTTAGAACAGCTAAAGCAAGCCGCCTCTCTTTCTCCACCCACTTCCCTCTTACGACTTACGAGTCACCACCACAATGTCCTCCAAATCCAATCTTCCCATTTTCCTAATGGCAGGCAATTGTAGATGAACGATTTGCCCCCATTGTATAGTGGATTGATGGTCTCTTTGTAAAGGAATTAGAATTCATGACGTCTTCTTTATAAAGAATTAGCTTGTGGATGAGTGAGCAGTAAAGCAGAAAAGCTTGTCAAGCCTAGAGTCAGTCTCAAATATTTATTTATTTTTATTTATCTTTGATCATCATAATTTTTTATTTTTTCTAGGCAAGTGCAAAAAATAAAAAAGACTAAAGATGAACAAAAAAGATAGACACCAAACATTTTTCATATATATAAGAATAAATGAGAAGTAATTCATTTGGTTTGGGGTTTTTAAAGAGTGGTGCTAGATGTGAAATTGGGTTGACATCTAAGCATCTGCCCATGTCTTACATGGCATGACCTATCAGGCCACGTCAATTCAGACCTTTTAAAAAAAAAAATAAAAGGTTAAAATCAAGACATGGGGGGCAGACGCTAGCTGAGGCTGATGTCTAGCACTACTATTTAAGAAGTTATTAAACACTCATCGGGAAAAACAAGGAAATTTGTTTCAATAGAGTTTTTCTTACCTTCAAGAAAAATAATGAATTTTGGGAAAGCTATTGAACGAGACAAACCCAATGAAGATAAGGGTATGAAAACGATAGGCCAAAAGTCCAATACCTTAATTAAGGGCTTTGGCACAAGGGCCAGAAAGAACCGCATTCAATAGAAGGGGTGGGTTGATAGGGATTGTCGGTGGGGATGCTTCGCAAGCAGTGTAGCATCGATGACAGTGACAGACGAAGATACGTGAGAAGGGGAAGCAGTTGCATGTTATAGTGTAAGCAGAATTAACTATCTTTTACAACGGGTCCCTATTATAGCAGTCAAGAAGAATTTATTGAACACTTTTAACCTCGAATACAAACACTCCAAAAATCCTCAGAAAAGCAGTTGTTATATAAGCAGGGAAATTCAATGAACTGAATCCCCCCCCGGCCCCCACCCCAAACAACAAAAATGAGAGAAAAGAAAAAAAAAAAATTCTACTATATATTCCTGCCTCCATAATGATTTTCATTTGTTCTCTTTTTCCCCCCATATGTTATGTACACAATTTCTTCTTACCACTAAAATTTGTGTTTCACTCTCTCCTTAGTTAATAGCAGTGAGAGGAACTCTGGAGTCTCTTACGGACTGGGCAGCCTCATATACCCCAGCAATAATATGTTTTACATCTCCATTTGATAGCTTTGAAGATTTTGCATCCCAAAATGTCTTCAATAATTCCTCAAAAGCAGGGGTTCTGAGTTCTTCAATGGATGCAATGCTATGTAGATTAAATGACCTCTTTCTCGGTGTTGAACAAGATGGTTCGTCCACCTGTTTGTAATAGAGGGTTGAAATATTGATAAAGAACACCAAGTATATTTAGAAATGGGTTTCTAGATGCACATTCTACGTCCCCACATGCATTATATTTGCCCAAAAAAAGAACTATTTTCTCAATATGTGGATCAATATAAGTGTTTTTTTTAATGCTTTTGCAAAGATGAGTATGCAATATAAGGTTTAACGAGTAACACATCATACTGAAAAGCACTCTTCGAATCGTCTTACCGTGTATTCATAAAGAAGACATTTCCCTGCATTTTCAGTTATCTCTACGATCTTGTGGTAATGACCTCCCTTTAATTCCCTCAAATCCCCGCAACAAGGAACTATCATAGAATTGAGATTCCCGCATGCTTCGTGGTCAAGTTGCAGTGAATCTGCAAGTGTTCAATCCGTAGTTGTGATCAAAATTTGAAGGAACCTACCAGGACAAACTTGAAATCTATGTAATAATGTGCATGCAAAATTAGATACTGACGGTCAATGGATGAAAGCAGATCCTTGTTAGCACTTTCTACGTCTCCTAGTGCAGCTGACATGGCAGAAGAAAATTGAGCACGTAGGTCTTGATTGGCTTCCATTCCACTCCTGATTGAAAGGAGAAACTGAAATGAGCAATTGTGAACAAAATTGAACAAAAATCGCATGGGTGGGAATACATACCTAACAACGGAATCCACAGAAGCCACATTGCTCTTCTCTAGATTGAGCAAGGATTCGTGAGCATTCTTCCATTGTTGTGTGCCCAAATTTGCCTTCCTTAAACTGCACATTTTTGTTTGCCAGAAGTTCAGGGAATATAATAGAAAAGAATTGAAGGAGACCAGAACATGCCAATAGCACAGTTGCTATCAACTATCATCTTGTAGTAGCCCATACCAATTCTGAAGAGCCTCTTCTAGGTCTTTCTTTCCACATTCCACAGCAGAAGTATCCTCAACATATTGGGATTCTGTTTTTTCCATGTGAACTGTCCATTCGGCTTTAACAGAAGAAGTGGAATCTTTCATAGTTGACATTTCCTGTTGCAGTTTGGTGGTTCTGCTGGTTGCACTCTCCCGAAGATCATTTACTGCCATTTGTACCTAAAGAAACCAAAGAAGAAAGTCACTACTCAAAGCTCAATTAAAGACCAGGTTACAGATGAACAACATGATTGCAGGAAGGAGAATATTTAGCATTTTAAAATCAAGAGGTACCAGTTTTTTCTTCCTAGCATTTGAACTTGCAAGCAGCTCAGCAACTTTTTCTAACAGTTGCCTTTCTTCATTAGCAGCACACTCCTACATTTATTTTTAAAAAATGTACTTAGTACAACAGATAAGGCCTTTAATCTGATTCATACAGTTGAATAGAGCACTGGAACCACCTCAAACTTCTCTTCAAGTTCAGATAATTTCTGATCATTGACCGTTTGTGCTTCTTCCACAATTTGGGTCAGTTTGGACGCATGCATGTCTAGAGTCTTGAAGAAGCTGACTGTTATATTAGAAACTGACCTTGCAGTTTCTACTGCCCTCGCATGTGCCTGTGTATCAGATAGAATTATTTATTCAATGAAAGTGATAACAATCCGAAACCCTCTGATGTAAAGGTCCAAAAACACAGCCAGCTACAAACCTCACGCTGTTGCTGTGCATAAGCAGATAGCTTCTCTTCTTGCGTGTGAAGACTATTTTGAAGATCATTGAGTAGTGCATCAGCTTCTGAAGCGATTCCTTTGAAGAGCTGAATCATACAAATGAATTCAAACACACAAAAAAGCAGAAAGAAGATTCATTAAAAAGTACTGAATAAAGTAACTTACATCCTCAAGGGCTGATGAGTGCTTAGAAACTTCAGAATTCAGGTCACCAAAAGTTGACTGAGAATTTTCTTCAAGCTTCCCAGTTATATCATCCAAAGCTTTAACACCAGAACCATACATGGTTTTCAACTTTCCTAGCCTTCCTCGAAGTTCTTCAGTGGCCTTCAAGCATATAAAAAGATAAAATTGAGTGGATTGATATCAAATCTGAAGAGTGCATATAAAAATCTTGTTTCCATCATACCTCTGCTTTTGTTGATACAAAGGACTGCATATCTTCCTCCATGTCTTTCAGTTGTTGCTCTTGTTGAGTCACAGAAGCTGCCACAGTCTTGTGCAAGATTTCAAGCTGTTGAGTTAATTGGGACTGGAATTTCTGGATAAGTATTCTATTTCCATCTTCAATTTTATCCTTGCGCTCTGAAAATCAGTCATGATCCACAATATATCATCCACTAGTATTGATGGACAATACCCAAAACAAGTTTAACTTCCAAGAAAATAGTACAAACCAATTTTGGCAAATAAACTGGACACATCTGATGCAGCATTTTCTAGCTCTGCTCGAAGCTCAAATGCTCGCTCAACAAGTGACTTCTCTGAAAAATTAACAGTGGATGTCACCGTTAGACAGCTATCATCAATCATGCAAAGGCAGGCTTAAAGAACCACAAGTTAGAGGACTTGGAAGCTTAAGTTTGAAGAAAACATGAAGAATCGTAAGATGGAATGCCCCAAAATAAAGGCATTTGGTTCATAAATGCTGATTAAAATAAGGCCATTTGATACATAAATGCGGACTAGATATATTCTATTGGATTACAAATGCGTGAGATTTTCAAATGCCTAAACCTTAAAAAGTCATGCTCCATCAAATGCTGATAAGAAATATTGTAATTTTATAAATGCATGAGATTCCATAGAGCAGACTGACCGAACCTGAGCAGCATGGGAGAAGTATAAAATTCTGTTTCTAATTGACACCCCAAAATCTTTTACCCTTATTCAATCTCCAGCAAGATAATGATCAAGCAGAAAGTTAAGAGAGAACGTGCGATGTAGACTAAGAATGACACTTTGCTCACCAGATTTGAGGAGATTAGATATGAGAAATTCCTTTTCTTTAATTGTTGCATTTGCCTGTCTGTGTTTTTCCTCGAGATAAAATAATGCATGCTCAGTTTCCTCAAGCTTTTTCTGAAGTTACATACAATAGGGAGAAGTTAAGTTCTTGCACAAGATGAGAGAAGAAGACAATGTTCAATTAATAATATAAGGTCTGCAGTTTACCCTCCAAACATATTATACCTCAGTTGTTTCAAGTTTATCACTTAGTTCAGCTGTCAAAAGTTGCTGAGAATTGTGAAGTTCTTGAAGCTCCATGAGTTGCTGTTGACAAGTTGCAACATGATTATTAGATTCCAACCTGGAAAACCTTGAGGAAAAACATCTCAATGGAACATACCTTGTCCTTAGATTCCAAATCAAGTTCCATGCGCTCTATTTTTTCAGCCATTGCCTAGGGTAATGAGAGAGATTGAAAAAATAACATTACTTCCAATTCACTGTACAATTCAGGTAAGAACATTATTCCATTATCCAACTTAATGGTAATAACCCAACCTTCTTCTCTGCTTCCTCATTAAGATAACGGTCTCGTGGTATGTAGATCCCATTCTTTTCTCTTGCAGCGTAAACCTCTGATTGAAAATATAGAAACGTGTCATAAAATCCACTTTTTACCCTACTACCCAAGAGTAATTAAATTAAATTACGTCCTTGCTAAAATCTTAAATGTATTCCCTCTGTCCCACAATAAATGAGTTCAAAATGACATGCATTTTGACGAAAAATCTTCCTAAAACACCCTTAAACAAGCCAAGAAATGTTTTTCAAATTTGAAAAAAGGTGGGTTCAAATTTAGGAATATTGTGGAAAGTTAAATGGACAGATACTTTCATTCTTGGAGTCTTCATTTTCTGTATGAGATAACATAAAAAATAAAGCACATAATCTATTGTGAGACGGAGGAACTATTTTCCTTTCATAAAAAGAGAGAGCGACAACAATTGAAGAAGCAGTCAACCTTGCTTAAGCCGGTCGATTTCAAAGTACAAATCCTTGATCAATGCAGATTTCATCATCTTCTGATTGACCTGAGATAGTAATCAAATGAAGATTGTCATGGAGGTTGCAAAGAAATAGAAATCAACTAAATCATGTGAGAGAAGAATTTACACTAAAGAGGATTGACAAAAATAAAAAAATTATATACAGTGAACCAATTACTTACCTCAGGTTTATTTTTGATATTTTTGGCACGGTGTGCATAATCTAGGGTGCTGAGTGTTTCTTCCAGACAATGAATGGAAGGTGAAATTGTAGCAATAATGCATGTCTTTGTTTTACCTCCTAGAGAGTCCCTCAATAACCTTGTCAGTTTGCTATCCCTGATATTCCAAGCAACTTAGCAACTAATCTTTCTGTTCAGGTTTGCAAAAACAACCAAGAGTGCTCAACTAGTTATACTTCATACCTATATGGAACGTGACCAGAGTGCTCAACTAGTGCATTGATAACACGACCCAGGGTGAGCAAGCTCTTATTGATCTCCCCAGCTTCCCTTGCTCGGCCCTGAAGGTAAAATTTTGTACTGTGTTTGTTAACGTATTATAAGAATTACATAAACTGAAAGCAAAACTTTTCTGTATAAAATACATGCAATAAGATCTTTCAGTCAGACTAAAACCGTTTATGATGTATACATATGTTCTAACTAGTTATATCATTTTATACACTAAAGTTGAATATAGATTAGTTCTATTTATGCCAAACCTCTCGGGCCCCAGAGCGTGAAATATTCTCAGAACCTGCAAGGTCAACAAGGTTCAGCTTCCCACATTTTATCATCTCTTCCCCCTCTGGCGTGCACTCCTTAATGTGAATTGTGATAGAGAATATTGAGTGAGAACGACTGCTTTGTTTGTTCAGAAGAGTTTCAGCTGTACGCCTTTTTGCAGAACCTTTCTCCAAGATTTTGTAAATTTCATTTGCAGTACATACTATCTCTTCTTCCAAGCCCCTCACAAATACACCCCCTTTTCCATCCTCCATGAGAGCTATGGGTTTCTTAGATTTGTCATCTATGTATTTAGAACTCTCTTCCAGGGCCAGAAGATCCGTAATCTCTTCATTGTACAGTTCTAAAAAGGTAACTTTCATGCTATATTCAGCATTCTGAGCTTCTAGTATATCAAAAATCTGCTTAACAGCTCTTGGGATCACACCTGCATCACTAGGAAATTCCCCGTTCTACAAAATGCAACAAGTTAATCAGCAACAGAGAGAACAGGGACTGCAACCCAAATTTTGATTTTTAGAAAGAAGTTCAAACCTTTTTTCGCGCTCCTCCTTCCATTGTATATGTTTTCCCCGTTCCTGTCTGACCATAGGCAAAGATGGTACAGTTGTAGCCCTCAAGTACTTCATTCACAATAGGAGACACAGCCTGATCATATAATTCCTTCTGTTGGGACGTTGGACCAAAGACCTAAACCACATTATCCAACATTACAATCATTTCCACATGATAAAGCAACAATAGATAACACAATATCATTCAATAAACTCCATTTCTGGCAGGTTGGCTAATAAGACCAGGACGTGAACACAATGCAGAATATGCGAATTTTCAAATTTGCATAATCTGGGACCACAAAAACATACAAAATCCTCTCCTTTAAAGCAACTCAAGTTCAACCATTCTGCTGCTTATTTAGATCAATAACTAGGACTTCACCATAAAAAACAACACGAGCCACAAATAAATTAAGAGCTCACTATCTTGCATTCTCCTCCACATTCCTCCAAGAACCAAACACAGCATTAACGAAAACACCAAAAAGCAATTTCAAGTAATTTATCTTAGCAAACCTTGTCGAAGAA
The DNA here is from genome assembly GCA_900184695.1 of Betula pendula. Taxonomy (NCBI): domain Eukaryota; kingdom Viridiplantae; phylum Streptophyta; class Magnoliopsida; order Fagales; family Betulaceae; genus Betula; species Betula pendula. The sequence goes on from FXXK01002194.1 coordinate 59,737, forward strand.
GAACGATCTATCAATCTGCTTGTTGGCTATATTCTGAACCGCCGAAACTTCCCGTCTACCCTCATTACAAGCAATCACCACCGGTGTATGCACTCTCAACTCCTCCTCACTCAATGGCCTATTAAATGCAATCCAATTAACGAATCATGAATCCGAAGCAAACCAAATTGACTTAAACAACTCGTAGAGTCCAGATTCAAACTCACCTGCAACGCAGAAGAACCTGCACATTCACACCCTTTTCTTTTTCAATTTTGGAGCTGGAATTCGAATCCCCAGATCTTATTTCTCGCACCGCCTTATCGCTCGACCGTGGCGTCTGCGACGGTGATATTGATACCAGTCCAACTCTTCTCTGCGTGGAATCCATAGCTTTATTGTACTTTTCGACTCCCAATCGGCGAAACTCACTGATCGATCCGAATCACTGAGAATCCTTCATAAATGACTCCCAATTTAGCATAATCAGCGTATATGAGAAACTTTTTCAAAAAGAAATAAAATGTGGTAATAAATGAAAAACAATTGGGAATATTATTGGTAGAGAGCTACACTGTTCTTGAATCTAAGGTAGAAAGCGACTAGCCACCAAGAAGTTAAACTCGCCGAGTCAACTCAGCTCTGCTAATCTCACACTCTCACAACTCACTCGCTCACACTCACAGATTTTGAACAATGAAAAATGAAACACTGAATGCGTAAAATCCGCTTTTACCATTAATCAAAACTTCAAAAAAAGAAACAAACACAGACAGACACACATTGATGAATCCATGTTGGATCGAAAATGACCGATCGAAACTCAATCCGTGAATAAAAAGAAAAAAATCTGAGAAATCTCAATGTGTGATCGAAAAAAAAAAAAAAAAAAAAGAAAAACTTACAGACTATATTAACGCAACGGCCGGCCTCTGAAGATCTTCGAGTGCCGAACTACCTATTGCGACGATTCTTTTAGAGACAGAAAGTCTTCGAGAAAGAGAGAGAGAGAGAGAGAGAGAGAGCGTGCGTGAATGAATGAATCGGTGGATTTTGATGGTTTTTAAATGTTGAATAATAATACTGAGAGAGAGAGAGAAGAGAGAGAAGAGAGAGAGGGACTGTGTGGGTCTGTGTGTTTGAAGCTGAGAGAGAGAGAGTAGAGTAAAATAAAGTTAAGATCATAATGGCGTTACGAGGCTTTTGGGAGCTGGAGGACGGCAATGACGGCTGGGAGCTAACGGCGTCATCGAGATCCGTTTGATCGGAATTTTCCGACCGTTATAAAGGGACAAAAGCTAATTAAACGCTTTTTGAATATTTTTGAAACCGTACCTGCTTCGGAAATTGGCCCATCGCTTTCACGGATATTACAAGGTTAGCCCCTTGGGACAATTATTAATTTGATTAGTTAATAAAGATAAGGTATGTTTAGTTTTGAATTTTAGTCGTATTTATATTTAACTTTTTGTGAGAGCTTGATTCAGAGAATACCAAGTGCAACTTTCCTGTTAATGAGGAGACCTGGGCTCCACTCCAGTGCAAGCCAAGTGGGCCCATTACAGAGATTTGAAACATATAAAAATAAAGATTTTTTTTTTTTCCTGAAAAAAATCTTTTACGGAGAAATTTGAATTTGGGGACAGCTAATATTGTCTTTTAACTTGTTTGATTCGGTGAAGAAAAGATAATTTGCGGTCCTATGGAGAAAATTGTGAGATTTTGAGTAATTGGGTGACGTTACCATAGTCAAAATTTGTTTGCCAACAAGCTTGGGTTAGTACTACTTCATGATTGATAAAGGGCATTGTTAGAGCCTATGTTTTTTCTAACAATTTCATCTTCTTATAATGGGATAAGATTCTCTCTATTTGAAATCGACGTGAACCGTTTTGGTGTTCAAATTAAATTTTATAGATGTAATAGTATATATGTTGTCATATAGTGAATATGTTGGTACATTATTTAAAATTTTTAAATAATGTGACATTATTTATATTATTAAATGCAACAAAATAAAATTTAGAGGATAAGAAAATTCTTATCCTAGCTAACACTACAAGAAAAAATCGATATATAAGACACTTCACCATTTCATTTTAGGCTAAAAGATAAGGATACCTCATCGGCAAAAATTTAGACATCTAACAATTTATGAACATTATCACTCATAAGAATATGATAAATGATTCATTTCTTTTCCTAATTTTTTTTTTTTTTTTCATTCTCGTAATTTTTAAAATTACTATTAGATTTGTGATGTGTAGGTCACATGATTTAATAGTAATTTTAAAAAGTGTGAAAATGGGAGAAGGACCAATGAAAAATGTATAGCAATTTTTTAAAAATATCTACTAAATGAGTTTGGCTTGTGTTCAATTACATATGGGATTGAATTTGTTGAGATTGAAATATGAGTTATGTCCTCATAATTGGACCCAAAAGACATGTATTCCCATTCCAACAAATCCAATTTCAATTAAAACTAGAGCCTAAGCCAAATTCTTACCTACTACAATTTTTCTTTTTTTGGTCGAATTAAGACAGAAGCTAATAGTACTCAATGGTCATAGACAGAACAACCCCTTAATTAGTGTAATTAATCCCGGTGATGGAAGGAATTCATGCTTCTTGGCAAGGATGTGAAAAGATTTGGAGACAAGGGGAAAAGAAATTCGATGATATAATTAAATGGAAGACAAAGTGGGGTTTGTGTGTGGTGGCAAAGTTGCCCCACGTGATAAAGCAAGATGTGAGCAGGCACATGTTGTTGGTGCCTTTTGATCTCAAAAACCTCTCTCATTGCCTTCTTCTTCGCCTAAATAAATACTCATAAGCTCTTTCCTAAGCTTTCAAGTGAAACAGAAGCTTCTTATCGGTTCATGTCATTTTCGCATGGATAACTTTAATTCCACCCTAAGGCTAAGGACATTTCCTTGTGTTCTCATCAAATTCCAGTTATTTCACTTCTTATTAAGGCTATTTCGATGTAAAATATTTTGTCCGAAAATGTATTTCAGGTGAAAACTTTTCTTATTTGAAAAAAGTAGCTACTTTTCGTTGTTTGTTTGTAACCCTGAAAATGCTTCGAAATTTTTTTTCGGCTTTTGGTTCGTATGAAAAATAACTAAATATTTCTTATATATATTTTCATATAATTTGAAGAGTTGCGAGGAAGAGAGAGACGACGAACATAAGCTATGGAGAAAAAGAATGTGAAAATAAAAGATATTCAGGAGTATGATTGAGCTCTTGAGAGGCCTACTTGTCTGGGTAGGTCTTCGGATAGTTCAAAACTTGTTTGGGCAGGTAGGCCTTATAAGAGACCCTCTCACAATTGTTTGTCCGAGAGTATGAGAGAGCGGCGAAAAATAATTTATGTAAATAAAAAGCATAACCCATTTTACGTCTCATGAATGTTAATTTTTTTAGTCAACTAAAAACATTTTTAGGCTCACAAATAATTTACGCTAAGCCATACACTAAAAAATAGCTAGATAACATTTTAGGCCAAAAGAAACGGGCGTAAATTATGAATCAATGAGAGAATGAAAGTGATATTGTGAAGAAGTAAAATGAAGCTTGAGAAAGACTATAAGAAAACTCAAAATCCCCATATACCCACCTTTACCTAAAATGGAATAAAAGTCAAGATCATATCTGTAAGGCACATCCATGACTAATAAATTGGTATTGGGTTCTTCAGTATCTTTCAAGATTAATTAGGCCAATTCCGTGCCTTTGATGATGCGATTGGGCCTTTTGTTTTTTGTGATATTGTTGGGTCTTTTCCAAGTCCTTTTTTTTTTTTCTCTTCAAATTGAAATAAAATTACAATTATAAGTCTTGACATTAGAGAGAGCATACTAAAACGTACAAGCCATGATCATTATTAGAACAAGTGGCTCATATTTTCTTAGTTATAAAAAGAAGTATTATGGATGACCGAATTGTCTCCATGTAGCGAAGTGAAGACAACTGACCCATTGGGCGTAATTAAGTTTATGTTGCCTGGGATGATTAGTTAGTGGGGGTGCGGGGGCAACGCCCCTGCGGTACGGTACGGGGTATTTTAGAGTTTTTCAAATAGCGTCCGTATAGTTAGGGTTTTTTTTTATAAATATGTATGATATAATCCTAAGACATTCAATAGTGAATATAGCCGCACTCTCCCTGTGAACGTAAGCATAATTTGTCGAACCACGTAAATCCTTGTCTCAATTTTCTCTTACTCTCTCTCCTTTCAATTTTGTATTATTCATCATTATTGTGCACGGTAACAACAATCATCATAACACTATTGGGGCTATTTTTGGCTTTTGAGTTGTTGGGTCTTGTATATCAAAACATAAAGCCATTTAGGAGAGCTATAAATCCTTATAGAATGTCTCAAAAAAAAAAAAAAAAGAGGAAAAAAAAAAAAGAAGAATGAAAAAAGAAAATCCTTATAGAAGCCAAAAGAAGGTGAATTGAAATTAATATTTTGGTAGAGGTACATGTTCAGGTAGGCATTCATTCGCAGGACAAAATTAAGTTCATAAAGAGTTCGGTAAAAGTGAGAAACATTAAATGTAGTTTCCTTCAAAATTTAAACACAAAAATTTGTAACCAAGCAAAGAAGGGATTTTTACCTCTATATTTCGCAACAACCTACTGCAAGGAAATGTCCCAACTAATTAACGACACATGTCCCTCAGAATTGACAAGTAAACAGAAGATAACGCATGACTTTTTACCTCATAGCTGGTACTCTGACTAATCCCATAGCTGCCAGCTTGTTTCTAATTCTCAACTTATAGAGCTACCACTTTTTTATACCTCATGTTAACTCGATAGGGACTTAATATAAAATTAGAAGACTACGATTAAAGAGTTCGATCTGTTTAATTAAAAAGGGTTCAATTATAATTAACCTATATAGTCTTATACACATAGTTCAACACAATTCAAACCTAAAATGCGACATAATAGTAGACAATTTTTTATATGACCTGCGTATTCAATACAAAATTAGAGAGTTAAAACTGAGGAGTTTAACCCGTTTAATTAAATGGATTGAAAAACCTTCAAAATTTAAAAAAAACCCTTGACTCGAACCTAACACGCAAATACAAATTATCATCCCCAACTACTTTACAATAACTTGCAAAGGAATCTTGGAGTTAAAAGAGAAAAAGGGATAAATTGGAGAGAGAAGCACAGAAAAATACTGTCATAATTTGACGATACAAGTACATGCGTTTAAAGTATTACAATCTAACATGGAAAGAAGTAATTAAAGAGAAAAAATGGGAATAAAATCAAATCAGCCACATATTAAAAGTTTTCTTCTTCAAACACTCACTCCCCTTCAAGTTGATGCGATGATAACTCACATGCCCAGAGCTTGTATTTAGTAATATTACTAGATACTCTCTTCATTAAAATATCTACAACCTGCTCTCATGTCTTTACATGAAGTGTACAAATCAACCTTGTACACAATTTTCTCTTGATAAAATGTCTATGATCAATTTCAATGTGTTAAGCTCAATCATTTTGAACTGAATTAGTCGAGGACTTGTTATCACAGTATAATCTCATAGGCTCCTTATAGTCATATTCATGGTTTTTTAAGTAGAATTTTCAACCCTCTATACATATATATATACACCATTAATAAATATTCACAGTATGATGAGCTTCTATTCTTCAAACAAGTACTTGTTCTTAAATTTCTTTCACTAGACTAGATGGACTGATCCCAGTCAAAACGGATACTTGTTCTTAAATTTTTTAAGCAAAGCTTCACGTTCGAAGATTCCATGCTTTTGAGTCCTAGGGCCACCCTCCTAAGAGGGAAACATACTATAACACACCCAACCTAATTAGGCCCTCCATGGCCAAGTCCAGTCCCTTACAGAGGAAAGCATGAAGAATATGTCGACCAACCTCTTAGAAAGAGAGACAGAAAGACCAAAAGATATAGTTAATTAACCAACTACCCGCAAAAGAAAGGCCGTCGATCTACAAGAGCCTAGCTTTTCGCTTTGGCGACAATTATATATATATATATATATATATATTATATATATATTATATATATATCCAGCAACACAAACAAACTTTACGTGTCGTTTTGCATGCTGATCAAACGGATATATGCATTAAATTCTGTACCTATATGGATATCATGGGAAATTTATGTCACAACACTATTTTCCTCACCCGTTTGATAAGTGGCAGTTGGCACCTAAAGCAATATTATGTAATTTTATACAATTTTCTCTTCTTAAGCCAGCTTCCACCACGTGTGTAACTTCGGCCATATTGACAATTTATTCACTAATCAGCCAGAATAATAGCTCAATAATAAAAAAAAAAAAACAAAGATGTCATTAGCTTTTTTGAACTAGAACACATCTCATAACATCTTGTTGACCTCACATGGCCTTGAGGGATCAGCACTCATTTTTCCTCTAGTTTTTGGTGGAAAAATAATTAAGTTCAGCTATAGCCACTTTTTTTGTTTTGTTAATGATGTGGAATCCCCAACCCCACTTTTGATGGGTTCGGGGTAAATCCCGAATATCTACCCCCTTCTCACAAGAGACAAAGGAGTCGTTTAAGACCGGAGTTTTTGTGTAAGGAGTCAAACTTGGTCATCGCAACATCATAGGATTAGCTCAAGTGGTTAGGGTCTTGATTTTAGTGTCATCTCTATCAAGTCCAAGGTTTAAATTTTTTTATGTGCAAACAATTCTTTTTGGTCATGTCCACCAGCGAAGCTGGAATCTAAGATTCGTGCAGAATGTACACTTTGCACGAATTCAGGGTTTGCTTAATAGAAGTGAGTACACGAACTGGCTCTGCCTTAGAGGGATTCTCTATCATTAGAAAAAAAAAAAAATAATAAATAAAAAAAAAACTTAGACATCCCAGCTGGAAAGTGTTACTCCAAGCCAACTCGGCTCTAATTTTGTTTCAGTCAGTGAGGCGAAACTGTTACTTGGAACATACTCTATGCATATGCTGCGTATGGTTTAATTCATATATCCGTCCACATGACAGTTACCCTTTTCGCTGAGATCTGCACTGGAAGACGTTTTGATTCTTTCCACTATGAAACTTTGCTGCTTATCTCATTTCAATTACCAATATGTCCCTTTCGCTAAAGTGCTATCGAAGCTGTTGTATTCTGTTTGGAAGTGTTGAAAGACTCAAAGCTATCAAAGCCTGGAATGCTAGTCCCACAAAGGCTGCAAGTTAGTTGGTGGGGGCATTCTAAAGCCACCTTCTTCTAAGTGAATTGGTGAACCAAAATAAGTTTCGAACAAGGGAAATAATTGTTATCCATGATTGGATCAAGGACGGGTGCTGATTTTGTCACAGATCATGCGAACAAGAAGATAAAGAGATCAGTAAAAGTACTACTATAGAAGGCATAGAAGAGGCCAATTGCAGCAACATTGCACGAGTTATTTGAGTTTAAGACATGGTTTTTATTGTTAGAGTATATCATATGTAACACTTCGGTTTTATATTAGAATAGATAAGTAATTCAAATAGAGTGGGTGATTTATAAAGATAATCATGAGTGCTAAGTTTCACATTATTTACTAATTACTAGGTGAAACTAGGCTTTATAAATGATTCTAAGAAAGCTTTAAAGTGACTAGTCATTTTGGAGTGATAGCGTAAATGTAGTTAATGCTTTTCTCTGTACTATTACAAATGATATTAGAGCGACCAAATAACACCATGTGATATTTGAACACTGCATGACGTTGCATTGACAAAGACGTTAGGGGTTTAAGGACTCCTTATCTCACATAAAGTTGTTGGCTTCTAAAGATAGTCATGAGTGCTAAGTTTTAGATTTATTAGTTACTAGATGAAATTAGACTTTATAAAGGATTATAGGGAAACTCCAAATTGACTAGTCATTTTGGGATGATAACGCAGATGTGACTAGCATTTTTTTTGAATTGTTACATGATATGATATATATTCCTTATAAGATAATTACCTTCTAGGATTGATTGTAATCAAGTTGATGTTATTTTGATTTGAGTTACAATATTTATTTTATCCTCATCTACACCGGTTCCTTTATAAAGGTACGACAACTATTTTGTAATATAAATTTATCCAAAGAATAGAAGTAATGAAGTAGCCATTTTAGGCATTCTTTAGTAGGTGGACGTAAGGTGTCTAACATCAAACACCTTGTAAATTTTTATCTACCATTTTCTCTACTTTCGATTTTATTATAGTTTTATCATTAAAAGTGTGTTTGTGATACAAAAGTTGTTTACATTCAGGAAGATGAATTTCTCCACATTGAAGGTGTATTATTAAATGTGCTTATGAGTGCAAAGTCCTACATAGTTTCCTCACTTAGTTGAGACTGTGAGTTTGTAAGTGAATTATAAGAAATTTTAACTGTAAGACTGTATGTTTTGAAATGATAGGGCTTAGCATTTTCCTCCGAATCTTTACAGATATCAGAGCAACCTACATAAACTATATCGTATAATGAGAACTGTCAAATCAATTTGAGTACCAGATGCAGATGCCTGTTGGGTTCTTAAAGAGACAGTTTCATGAGTCTCGAAAAATAAGAATCAGTAATAAAGCAGGCAAAGATGAAAGTAGACTTTATAAAGGATTATAGGGGAAGCTCCAAATTGAACTAGTCATTTTGGGATGATAACGCAGATGTGACTAGCATTTTCTTGAATTGTTACATGATAATGATATATATTCCTTATAAGATAATTACCTTCTAGGATTGATTGTAATAAGGTTTGATGTTATTTTGATTTGATTACAATATTTATTTTTTATCCTCATCTACACCAGTTCTCTTATAAATAGAAATATTTTGTACTATATAAATTATCAAAGAATAGGGGTAAGAAGTAGCCATTTTAGGCTATTCTTTAGTAGTGGACGTAAGTGTCTAACATCAAACCACCTTGTAAATTTTTATCTACATTTTCTCTACTTTCAATTTTATTATAAGTTTATTCATTAATAATGTGTTTGTGATACCCAAAGTTAGTTTACATTAGGAAGATGAATTTCTCACATTGAGTGTGTTAATTATAAATGTGCTTATGAGTGCAAAGTCCCTACATAGTTTTCTCATTAGTTGAGACTGAGTTTTGTAAGTGATTATAAGAAATTCTAACTGGTAACCTGACTGTACTTTTTGAAATGATAGGCTTAGCATTTCCTCCGAATCTTTACAGATATCAAGCAACCTAATAACACTATATGGTACTAATGAGAACGTCATAAATTTGAGTACAAGATGCAGATGCCATGTGGGTTCCTTAAAGAGAATCAGTTTTATGAGTCTGAAAAATAGAATAGTAATAAAGCAAGCAAAAGATGAAGTGGGGTAGCTCTAGTTTAGCTTTAGCGGAAGCTAATGGTGCGAGAAGTATATGTTTTTGTAATTGCTTGGAAGGGAAAAGAAATCATCTCAAACAGGCTTTTGGACAGCACAGCAAGGCAATCATAGTACCCCCATGTTACCCATTTTGATGGTCCAACATCAGGGGTCCTCACCTCATGAATCTTGCCAATAGAAATATGACAACCTAACATGAAAAAAAAGCATTGAATGGCAAGGGATAAGTATATACCAGAAACAAACAGAAAAAATCCCTTGGCAGTTCTTGAACAGTTGAACCTATATAATGTTTCCATTCACACGACTTGCAGTCGTGTTAGGTCAACTGTTAAATGCCAAATAATGCTTCCATATATAGTATCATAAGATGACAATATACTGGCAGATTTAAACGCTCCATTTTATTCTTTTCCACCCTTTGTTCATTAGATACCTAGACGTACAAATCCAACAGGTCTTTAGTTTTGTGGGATAAATGCCAAATTTGTCGTGTAATTGGGGTCTGATAAATAATTTATGAGTTTCATAATGATTAAAATTCATTAGGGTAAGCCAAAATAAAATAATAAAAGCCAGTTAAAGCAGAATGTAATGTAATGCCATTAGCATAATATGACAGAATATGCATTACATAGTGCAATATGTGTGCTACCATATCAGCACTTAATACAGTATGACATGTGTTACTTACAATAAAAATATTAATATTAAAATATATGTATATAACATCTTTTACTTTTAGTTTTTTTTAATATGTTTTATTGTAAGTTATATGTGTCAAATTGGAATTAGTGCTTATATGATATATTAACGAATTCTGTCAATTTTTCTAGCAGAGTGAACTAATGATTTTTTTAGCTTACCTCAATGAATATTTAATCACTTCTTAACACCTAGAAAGCTATTGTCAAAACACCAAATCACATTGATGTTAGCCTTAATTTTAAGCAAAATATCATCCCAAAAAAGTGAAAAGAGAAATTTCCAAATCCTTTTGACTTTTTAGTGACATATTACCTAATCCTTGATTTCGTAGCTGAAATTCGATATCAATGCCACAGTATTATCATTTTTTAGGTCACAGTGTATATTTCCAACATGTGCTCTGGAATACTGGATGCACCTACGTACATTGCTTACAATTCAAGGGATACTATTACTAATTTATATATAGTTACTGTGCCTTTTCCTTTGGGTAAAATAATCAATTGTGCACCATATTTATCCCATCACAACCCTGAAGCTGCTGTCCCCCACACTCGAGTTCTTAGGATAGTACCTATAAAAGATTACATTTTTATACTGCAAAGATAATTTGGCGCATTAAGTGATTAGCCCTACAACGGTGTAAGAATTCAACATTGCCGCTAACGTAAAAAATCAATTCGGACCATTCCGTGTACCTAAAGCCGTTAACTTGCCGGATTTACTGTTCATCACTCGAATTTTTTTTTTAATTATTATTATTACTGTTCATGGTTAACGTCTAATTTTTTTTTTTTTTTTTTTTTTTTTAAAAAGGTAAACAGTGAACAGTAAAAAAATAATAATAAAAATTTTCGAATGAACAGTAAATCCGGCAAGTTAGACAGGTTTTAGGTAAAGAAGGGCCAATTGATTTTTTTTAAAACATTGAGGGGGCACATTGTGAATTTTTTAACATGAAGGCTAATGAGAATCGCCCAAACATCTGGGGGGTAAATTATAATTTTCCCTAAGTCCCTATAAAGAGAGACGGCTACATTATATAATCATACTGCAAAGGGATATCTTCCAAAGTGATTAGACACACACGGCTATATGCAGTTCAAATTTCACAATTAATTTTCATGCTTGATTAGTAATAAATTATCTTGGTTTTTTTATTTATGTTCCTACATGGGACTAAGATCAAGTTATGACCTCCAATCAAACTTGAGAGAATGCTTGCAATTCTTACTGTCTAGATCTTTTTCTTGTCAAACTCCCAAAGGTGAGTGGTTACTCAACTGCCGTTTCAAATAGGAAAAAAAAAAAAAAAAAAAAACTGCAAAAAGGGATATGATTTGTGTATCTGGTAAAAAAATTATCAAATTAACAAATTTATAACTTATTGCATTATTTCCAAGCTGGCCAGATCCTGTGATTTGGTTAGAGATACCTCACAAAAGAAAAGTAGGCTTTATTCCCCTTTAGTGGAATTGCCTATTTACTTGTTGTTTGGGTGAGGGCCATGATCTTTGTAAACGGCTTCCATTCAGGCATTCGGACTAGAATTGATTTTCAAATCCATACTAAAATGAAATGGGTAGTCAAATTTTATTTTATTTTTATTATTAATCTGAATCCAATTTTAATGGGATGCATCAATCGCTAAAGTTCAAACGCCCCGTTTTCAGCTAATTGGCCTGCCTATTTCCTATTTACGAGTGGAGTTAGATCTGGACGACAAAGTTGCCATGCTTCCTGGGCTGGGCTAAAGCTATCCTTCGACCAGTGCAAATCCTTGATGGGCTGGCTATCTCAATCTTTTTTCTTTTTTCTTTTTTTTCGTTCATTATTAAATTATCATGTATTTAAAATCATTTGATATATATATATATATAAAATTGCGATGAAAAAATTACTTTATTTTAGTCACTTAAAAAATACAAGTGGGAATTAAAACCACATGTAAGTTTGAACATAGTTTAATAGAATAAATCGAAAAAAAATTCCTCTAATCTAGGTAAA